>ML819099.1:212155-228533 GCA_009831015.1 Picea engelmannii | reverse complement strand
GAGCCGCTTAACCTCGAACTCTATGTCATCTAAAGAAAAAACTTCTTCCTTTGTAGGGACAATAGGAATGGTGTCCATGGCATTAGGGAACTCGTAAAGAGTTTTAAGGTAGGAATTCCAGTCCGTTAAGGGAATCCTATTATTTTCTTTAGTATTGCGTTTTAGAATTTGGCTCCAGAGCTTCTTAGGATCCAACTTGTATAGTTGTGAAAGTTGATCTTGCCTTTTATTGATATAGTATCTTTTTTTCCTTTTAATTAGGGCTTTGTACGTGTTGATCTTATCAAGTTTTAAGGGATCATTAGAAGCATCCCTAATGAATTTCCTATTAATTTTACATTCTTTATCATACCAAGGGTTGGTTGTTCTATTATTCTTTTTATGGGACACCTCAAAAGAGAACTTGTTAATGGAAGTGGAAGGGGTAGTTGTAAAATTATGATAGAGTTCTTCAATGTTGTCCTTATAAGTTATGAGTTTTAATTTACTATTTAAATCCTTTAAGAAAATGTCAACTTTACTTTTGTCAAAGCGAAAATTCCTTTGATTATCGTAATTATTTTCAATGGTGCTCCTATGCATGAAAATTTTTAGAGTTAGGGTTAAAGGTTTATGATCAGAGTCAGGCTCATGGTCATTTAAAAGGTCAAAAGTTGTTATTTGGTTGGAAACAGGGATAACATATATCACATAATCTACAACACTACTACCTAGCCCATGAATATAGGTCATTTGGTTGGAGTTTAGTCACTTCATTACTCCATTGCAAATTATTAGGTCTTGAGAGCTGCAGAGCTTGATAAATAATTTATAATTTATAATTTTAATATATATATATATATATATATATATATATATATATATATAAATTCTTATTTCATTAAAAAAATATATAATAAATTTATAACTTACATTGTTTTAAATATAAGAGTACACCAAATTGAATAATAAAAATAAATTGAATTTTGTTTAACAACTATTTTTATTTTAATAAATATATCATTTCAACAATGTGAAGAATTGCTTTAAATATAATAGTACACCAAATTGAATAATGAAAACAAATTGAATTTTGTTAATTAATAGAATTTTATTATTAAAATAAAATATTCTATGATATATAATAAATAATTTATAATTTTAATATATATATATATATATATATATATATAATTCTTATTTTATTAAAAAGAATATAATAAATTTGTAACTTCTCAAAAAATATTCAATTTTTTTATATATGATTAATATTTTTTAATTTATAGCTTCTCATTCCTGGATGGGGTGTCACTTGTATAACCATGCATTTAAACAACATAATTTTGGTCATCGCTTCCCGTCCTATACTTTTATCCGAGGTGAGGCATTAACGCGGTTCACGCTAGTCCTGGATCTTGTTCGAGTGTGTACCATGGATGTGATTGTTGTCACCTCCGGATTAATAACTACCTTAATGGCTCTTCTTGGTATTATTCCCTTTCATTTGTCCACATTTTCTATTTTGTATCTTCCCTTTGCTTTGCTTGCTAGTCTTGTTCCCTCCCTGGTGTGGCTCTGGCACACTCAGTCTTTGGTAAGCCCTTACCCCTCCATCTGGTTCACTAGAATCCCTTTCATCACCATGCCTCAAAAGTGTGGCAGGCCTAGGGGAGGGCCAAACTACAACAAGTACTTAGCTAATCATCATATCCCTTCTTTACCTTCCTTGAATGCCTCTGGTACATTGTCTCCTCCCGCCTCACCTTCCACTGAGATACCACCCATGGTAAATGATCGTACTTAGCTAATCATCATCTCCCTACTTTCCCTTCCTTGAATGCCTCTGGTACGTTGTCTCCTCCCGCCTCACCTTCCACTGAGATACCACCCATGGTAAATGATTGAGAATAGGATGTATTGGGTCTTGATCTCATAGAAGATGAACTTCCCTCTGCTCCTCTCTAGGTTACTCTCGAAGCTTATGTGATGCCTCCTGCGGGTATCAACCAGTCAACTAGACAAAGTTTGCAGGCCAATTCAATTCCAGACAGTGGAATTCCTCCAACCCAGTCGACAGAGGAGAATTGGGGTTGTGTTGTTATTGAAGAGGTGGCTCCAACAGTCATTGAAGAAGTGGCTCCATATGCCCCCCTTCAGGGTACTACGATTTCTCCAGAATATCCACACAAAAATTATTATTAAAATAAAATATCATGTAATCATTAATTTAATGATCATGATAGTACTGAATACACGTTCTTTAAACATAGGTGAGGGTTGCGGCTAGGGTTTCCCTAGCCGCAGTCCCGGCCATAGGTTGCACTGCCCTTTCTCCTCCAGATGTCGCGTTCTCCCTAGAGGGATCGTATGGACATAAGGTCTTCCTTCTGGTGGTGTCCGCGCTCTCCCATGGAGTGGATCTAAGCCTTTTTTCATTTTTTTCCTGGTGCAGATTTGAATCCACATGTTTTCTGTGTGCGGTTTTTGTTGGTGGTTGTTTCCATTTTGATCCAGATTAGGCCCTTTCTATATGCGGGGTGCTGGTATCTGCATGTCATTGCTTTTTTCTCTCAGTTCTTTTCTATGAGGACCGTTTCAGTGGTTTTTTTTTACCGCAGACTTTAAGCTCCGTGCTAGTGATAGTTCCCTGGAGTAGATCCATTTTTGGTTGAGAGCCTGTGGGTCTGTTTGCAAGGACGCATTTTGATGACTATTGGTTTGAATATTATATCTCAGATCTGTATCTCTGGTGACTTGCTTCCGTAGTATGAGGACTGCTTGCTGGCCATTTTTTTCTCCAGTCTTTTGTATGCGAGAGTGATTCAAAATATTTCTTTGGGGTTGGAACTCACCAATCTATCCTAGCTGGTATGTTCATGGCTTGATGCATTGTCAGGTTTTTTCTCAGTGGTATTGGTGGCTGGGGGTCCCTCCGTCCCCCTTGGTTCTAGGTTCTGGAGTGGAGGATGGGGTTTTTTGTTTGGGGTTTGTAAAAACTTTGAGGTCCTTTCTTTGCGGGCGTGCAATGTTGATTTTGATGAGAGACTGGGTCAACACTTTGAGGTCCTTTAAGGGCGTTCAGTTTCTGGTTTCCTCTTTGTAGACTCTCATGCTCTGTCCCTCTGGACATATTTTTTGAGGGGTTTTATTTTCGCTGAGCTTTTCTTCCTCTTGTGGTTGAAAGCATTATTATACTAAATACCTGTTCCTTGTATGCATGATTCATATTGTACTTTTTATTTATCTTGATAGAAGTTACTCCTTTTTCCTTTCAAAAAAAAAAATGATCACGATAATACTAAATTTAATAATAAAAATAATTGAATTTTGTTAATAATCATAAAATATAAATAAAAATAAATGAGCAACAATTATTTTGATTTTAATAAATATATCATTTCAACAATGAATGAATGATAATAAAAAAAAAATGAATTTTGTTAATGAAAAAAAATATTATTAAAATAGAATATTCTATAATCATTATTATTTCAATGTTACTTACTTTTTAACATTAATTAAAAAAAAAATGTGCAACAATTACTTTGATTTTAATAACATTAATTTAAAAAAAAATGTGCAACAATTACTTTGATTTTAATGAATATATCATTTTACCCATGAATAAACATCATAATATTAAATTTAATAATAAAAAATAAATGGAATTTTGTTAATGATTATAAAAATAAAATAAAATTGATGCTAATAAATATATAGTTGTACCCATGAATAAATATCATAATACCAATTTTAATAATAAAAATAAATTGAATTGTGTTAACGATTATAAAAATAAAATAAAAATGATAATGAATATATCATTTTAACAATGAATAAATGTTAACTTCCCCATTGAAGTTCAATTCCTGCAAGTGATATGTTGATATCTTAATAAGTATATTATTGTAATGATCTACCTTGTGTCTTGAAGTTATATAAATAATAATTATTCATTGAAAATAGTTTATAATTAATAAATAACTTACATAAAGATGTTAAATTTTCATACAAATATCTTAGAATTGATATTCACCACAAGCTTAACTGGAATTAAAGCATTGAGAAAATGTATGGATGTGAAGTCTTGGGTTGTACAGAAAGAAAATACAAAAGAATTGTATAACCTATAATCTCAAAATTAAAGAAAATACACCCTATCCCATCCTCCTCTTAGAAACAAGCCTCTCCCCCATTGAGAGCACCGCTATGACTAGATACCTGATGTATAAGAGCAAGTTAAACATGGAAGACAAAAGACTTCCTAAAATTGCTTCAAATTTAATCTTAAATTTTAAAACATTTTAATCTTAATTAGAATTTTACAATACCTAATGTATAAGAACAAGTTAAACAACATGGAAGACAAGAGACTTCCTAAAATTGCTTCAAATTTAATCTTAAATTTGAAAACATTTTAATGTTAATTAGAATTTTACAAATTGAAAACATTTTAATTGATAAGAATGAGTTGTCGTAAGATCTGAGATTTCAAAGTTTCTCTATTTCACTTGGAAATAATTGTAAACAATATATTCCTTTACTCACATATTTCATTTTAATTAATGTAGAATTGTACACCTTGAAAGCATTTTAATCTCAATAGGAATGAGGTTTAATTTAGTACACCCCCTGATATCCAGAAATTTGAGATTTATAAGTTCCCCTATTTCATAGGGAAATATTTGTAAACCTTTACATCCCATCATATGAAAAAACTGAATGTTTGACAAATTGCCAATGTCGGGATGCACATCTTCAATTTTAGTAAAGTTCAGACCAACAAATTCAAGTTGTTTCAATTGCCACAATGATCCTGGAAATAATTGTAGCCCCGTGTTACCTAAATATAACACCCTAGAGATACGAGGTTAAGGAAAAATGTGTTTGGAATATCTTTCAATCCAAAATTAAGTACTAAAGTTAAACTAACCAATTTTGGACATCTAATTTCCTTTGCCGACAGAGACGTAATATCACTACCAAAGAGTGGGAGTCTTTTACAATTATCGCGGGCTTCTATGTCGGGGAAAAGTGTCTCTATGTTGTGACAATGTTGACTTTCCCTCGATACACAATTCTCTTCTTTCTCTCCAAACACAAGCCCCCAACCATCATCGGATCGGTGCTAGAATAAGCAACGATCAACAAGAAACTTTACATAGTTATGCGCAGTATCCACTAAAGTATTCACATCTTTGCTCTTTACCATTCCTTCTGCGATCCACATGTGCACCAAAATGTCCACCAGAATGTACCAATCTTACAAAATTCATCTATATATTCCTGCACCGATTGTCCTTTTCTTAACTTAAGACTTTTCCATTCAATTAAAGCCTTTTCCTTATATCCCAATAGATAGAATTGTTTTCTAAGTGCGGAAATAAAATCATGCCATGATGGAAAAATCTTACCAACTTGTTGAGTTCCATGTTGCATTTTACTTTGCCACCAGATGAGAGTTGTGTCTTCAAGACGAAGCGATGCTAATCTGATTTTGGTTGCCTCATCTTTGATTTGCTACACATTACAATATACCTCCATCTGTCTAACCCAGTTATCAAGTTTCTCAACATTAACTTCACCAACATACATGGGTAAAACAAATTTTACATCAAGTTGAAGTAATGGCATACCAGGCTTATGTTTATGAGAATGTTTTCTTGCAGTATAATTTGAACTTGTACTTGAAGAAGAAGAAGATGGAGATGAAGGAGGTGAAGGAGGAGGTTTAGGAGGGTCCTCTCCTTCTTCACTTTTGTCTTTCTTTGAATATTCTCCTAGAACAGGTCTCTTTCATTTCCAGTAATCATCATACAATACTTTTACCATCCCCGACATGGAAAAGAAAGTTCTTTGAAAGTCTCTTTCATTTTGAGAAAGTCCTTCTTCTGATGCCATCCTCTCACTTTGGGATGTCGTCTTTCTTGATCCAATATTAGGATCTCCTTCTACAAGCTCCCCTTCACCATGACTTAGCTTTTCCTTGGTAATCATGCAAACTCAAACAACCAACTGTCAACCTGCTCTGATACCACTTGATCCGATTTTTTTTTATAGTAAAAAAGTGGGTAGTTTCTTCTATATTAGATATCAAAAAGTACAGTTGTTGCTGGATTACCCTCCGTTCCGTCGATGAATCAAAAACCAGAACAGAGTGAACCCCTGTTCAGTAAAACCAGTTTTCCATCAATCCCGCCTGAAGGAAACCAAGATTGGTGGTGAGTCATTGTCTTAGCTGTGCATAGTGTCTTATAGGATATAACTAAAATCATATAAAAAACTGTAAAAGAGAGACTTTAAGCTTTGAACAAGACCATGGCTAATCCCCGGTGGCATCTGAGGTGGTGTCTGCATCTGGTGCGTGTGCTTTGACTAGAATGAAAAAGTGCTAAAGGCAAATGGGGCATCTTTGTCCCAGTGGCGCATTGGAATAGGCATCGAAGAGCATGTCCATATGATGGCACATGAGGGTTCCACGATAGGCGTGATATGCCATTTGGCTCCTCAAGTAAAAAACCAAATTGATCAGGTCCGGATGGAGTAGAGATGGCAAGTCAGTCCATTGAGTTTGCATGCAGGAGATGGGAGGTGGCATGAAGATTGTGCTGTCCTCCTTGGCCTTTCCATGACGCTCGCTTAGCTCTGTTTCCACTGGCTCGCTTGAGTTTTCCTTCCCAGTACGCTTCAGTTCTGCATCCTGAGGGTTCAAGTCCACTGGGATCTCCTCTTCCACATAGCAGGTGCAGGTTTCATCCTTTGTTACCTTCGTTTTTCCACCATGATACTCCTCTGGTCTAGATGGGAAGGCTACCACTCTGAAATCACTTGGTGGATCCCAATTTTCCGGCACTGTGAAAAGAAGAAGCTCTGAGATCTCCTGAACAACCTCCTCTGGGATTTCCTCTATAATGAATGAAGTGGGATGTTCCTCGATGGCTACTGCAATGGGAGGCTCCCCATTGACTGTTGCAACCAGAGGCACCACAATGGTTGCTACAACTGGAGGCTCCACAATGACTATTGCGACTGGAGGCTCCACGATGGTTGCTGCAACTGGAATCACATTACTTCCAATTCTACTACGTCAAAGCTAGGTCTGGGAAATGGAAATATCTCGTTCCATTGTTTGAAATCATTTTCTCTAAGCGGCATAGGAATGTCAGGCTACTCCTCAATGAGGTTTTCCTCATTTGTGAGGCATCAAGCTAGGAATGCAGGCAGGGGGGCTGGTGAATACAGGAGGATGTTTGCTCCGAGGTTTCTAGCTACAGCTAAGGTGCAGAGAAAAAATGAAGTGGAGAAAAACATGGTGCGGGCGCGCTAAGAGCAGGAGGGTCGGCGGGACGTTCGGCGCCATTAAGGCTTCTACGTGGGTGAGTGTCATAGCTATGTTGCTTGCGCGAGGGGCAAGTCCTGTTCCAGGAGGGTGGTGGTTGGAGTCTGTTCCCCTCCTAAATGATGAGGGGATGGGGGTCATCCAGCCTCATTTAAGGCTAGGCCTGGCTCCTCACCATGTGTCTTGGGTGGTCTGCATGGCACCCCATCTAGGGCACTTGATCCGAAATTGATCTTTAAAAGACTTTGGTTAAGTTTATGCATGAATTATTTTACCATTTAGAATTTAACAAGAAAGAGAAGAAGCTTAATGAAATAATGTTGCAACCTTCATAAAGAATGCATAACATAAAATACACATAAGGAACAACATACTATAACACCAAGATTGATAATGAAGTTCGACACAAGTTTGCCTACGTCTCCGAGCCTTTGTCTCAATGGGGGAGGCTTTCTTATTCATCTCCAATGCTTCAAAAATACATCATAAATGAATCAAATGGATTACAAAATGGTTTGAATGTGTTCTTCTCAACCTCATGAATCCAACACAATTGACGACAATGAAAAAGGTTGAGCGTAGCTCCCAGAAATGGCCTCCAAAGCTTGCTTCCTCAATGGCTTCCCTGCATAAAAATGGCTTGAACTTCACAACTTGGCATCAATTCTGCTAATATGAACCTCCCTGGACTGTCAAAAACCTCTGGTTTATATATATTTTGAGTTAGGGGTCGAAATCCAACTTCCCCCCAACTTTCTAGCCTCAGATTGAGCTTAGATCCATTATTTTTGGCCAAAATTCCACAAAAATCGGAAAAAAATCTATTAATATAAGGTTAAAACACAAAATTTGGCAAAAAATCAGCTTAAGCTCTCAGTTAGGGCATGCGCCCCCCTTATGTGGTCATATGAGGGCCATGTGGCCTAGTTCCCAAGGGGTGCACCTCCCTTAGCTGGAAAAGGTGCTTAAGTTTAAATTTATGAAAAGTTGGTTTTTTTTCTAAGTAGTAATTTGCCCTTTGTGGCTAGCTCATTGTGCTTAAGTCATTTGAATATGCAGGTCATGGGATCGAATCCCATGGAGTCCAAAAACATAAATTTGAACTTTTTAAGGCCTTGACCATGGTCACATGTGGCACCCTTGGATTGGACCATGTGTCAGCCCATGGTTGGCCAATCTTTTGCCACATGGACTATCAAAACTTTGACACTTGTCATCATGAACCCTTGCCACTTGTCATGACCTAGTGAGACCACACGTCTTCACATTATGGCCGCCACTTGTGGAATTCAGAGGCTTCCACTTGTCTTAATCTGAAGCTTCCACGTGTCACATGCTAAAGATGCCATGTGTCCCTTTGACCCTTTGACTTTTTGCTGGAGAAGACCAAATTTTCCAACTGCCATAAATTTCTCATACGATGTCCGTTTTTCGATCTGTTTGTGTCCCCAGAAAGCTTGCGACAAGAAATTCACGATCATGTCATTTGCTTGAGCGTTTGAGAACTTTGATTTTTGAGCCTTTCTGGATCCATTTTGGATCATTTATTTAATTATAGTTTCATTTTGGTGGCCTTGGAGAGTTTACTCTCCAACCTACACCAATGCCTATGATCTAGACTATGTTGGTTTTTTTGAAAAGAAAATGAGTCTATTTTTTTTTAAATTATGTTTATTTTTTACCAAATAAGGGGTGTGGAGTGATACTCTTATGATGTTTATATACTCAAAAGTAGTTGGAAAATAAAGAAATCGTCAAATTCAACATGCACATTTTTCTTTTCATTAGAATGAAACAATGAAAATCTTGAAACTACTTCGATTTTCATATGAAGAGGAGGATATCTATCTAAACTTTCCATTGCAATGTAGATCTATTTTTCAAATTCCTAAGATGTCTTTATTGAGAACAAAAGGAAATGTACATTTGCAATACTCACTTCAAATAATGCCTAAAAGAGAAAATAATTTTTGGAATTTTATTTATCTCTTTTCAACTTCAAATAAAATGTCAAACAATTAAGAAATAATCGAGCTCACAGTCCAGGATTAGAATACCTTTAGCCTTGGAGAGACCAACACTAAAAAATAGCATATTTATATGCAACAACTATTGAGCATAAGGGGATGGTCACAACTCTCTTAAATACAACTCATAATCAGTCACAAATGTTATTGAGAACAATCAAAAGAAAAATAAATAATAGGCAAAAAAAACCATCATCCCAAAAATAAAAATAAATCTCAATCCTAATGCAATTGATGAACTACTAACACCATGCAAAAACTAAAACAATATTCTAACTAGAAAAATTTCAAATAAAAACAACCCAAATAGAGAGAATTCAAAGAACTCTCTCCAATGGATTCACCACTTCTATTGAATGGAATTCTACCTACACCAAAGAAGATCCCTAGTAAGTGGGTTGAGCTCATCGAAACATAGAAGGATATACCACTACTTATATTTACCTAAGGTTCACATTCATAACTTAAAATGAAATAAGGAAGACAGAGATAAATACTTTTTTAGATATTCTGTCCTATGTCATGTGAGTAACTTGATTGGTCTGATCTCGTCTCCTAAATCTTCAACAACTTGCAAACAGATCAAATAACCACAACCTTTCTCATTTCTAGATGGACATTCCAAATAGCCAATAAAATTTGCAAAATATAACACCCTAACTAATCTTCAAGTAAATCGAACTCCTATTATTAATTGAAAAAGTTAGAACAAATGTGTACCTAGACCTTGCTGCAACACCTCCTTCAATAGAGCCTAGGTACTCTTGTCTTTAGCCACATGTACTCATCTCTCAATCAATGCAATCATAGTCTTACTTCAATAGTGTAGCCAAAGGATGTTCAAACAACCTCTACACAAAGCTCAATCATTGCATGGAGAACCAAATGCTAGTTTTACTCAAGCATTTAGAAAACAAGGTTGTAACACCCCGATTTTGATCCCTGTGAACTAGAATGTATTATGTAACTGTGACTTAGATTAGTGAGTTGGTAAAGTTGAAAAGGGGCCATAGTGCCTAGGAAATGTAATACTTCTATATATATTAATAAAATACATCGTTGGTTGTAGAACAAACAAGGACAAAAGAGATAGGGGGCTATGATTCCATGAGASAGGGGGATAAAGGGGCTAAATCCTTTCATTATATTTTAGTTACCCATTTTGGTTTTAATTAAAAAATGTGGTTACATGAGCTTCTTGGGGAAGGCCATGTGGTTCTTGTAATTATATAAACCCTCCATGTGGGTTGTTTSGGATTTTTCTTTGTTCATGGTTAATCATTCACTCTTTCTAATTCGTGTGCTCTTGGGTTGGGCATGGAAATGAATGGTTGGAGGCAGAGAGCCATTGCTAGATGGTTGTGAGGAATTATTAATCATTCCATGAGGGAATGGATTCTTGTGTGTGTGAGATTGATGGTAGTTMTCAAAGAACTATCACGAATGAGAATCCTTGGAGTTTCTAGCATGGAGATTTCCTGACCATTAGCACTGGAGCTCTAGAAAGAAATGGAGCAACCTAAGGGAATTCTTGGCAAAGAAATGGACTCATTTCTTTGGGTTGTGCATGCTGAAGGGGAAAGAGAGCTGTAAATTAGGATTGTTGTGTGGTTGAGAAAAGCTTATAGCTAGTTATCTAACTGATGTGTTTTTAGATTTGGCCTAGGACCCGTCCTTGTGGTTTCATATCCCTAGCTTGGGGGTGAAATTATTGTTGAGAGTGAATGAACAACAATTTCTATGGTTGGGAGGAGTGTCCTTGGTCTGTAGCCAGTTAGTGAATGTTTACTTGAAAACATAAGTTATCTCTGTGTTTTTTGTATAATGTATATTCCCTTATGTATTTATTATTATCTATGAAATTTGTATTTATAATATGCATACTTGCTAGTTATTGTTGTGCATGGCATATTATTCATTTCTTTTATGTTGTAGCATGAATCTTGATTATTGCATGTGTGTCTTTCATGCTTCTTTATTAATTAATTGTTATCAAAATTGGAAATCAGTTTTGAAGTGTGTTTTAAAGTAGCGTGGCCATCCTGTGGGTGGTTGGGTACATTACAGATTGGTATCAAAGATTCTGGTTCAACACCAGACTAGTATGGGACATAACTAGTGCGATTTTGACAAATTCATTGTTGCAGTTTTCTTTGTGACGAATTTGGGGGGGAAACGAGGAAGAACAGAAGTGGAATCCCCAAATTTTAAGCATATTTCAAATTTTAGTGCTTCGGAGTAATCAAAGAAGTGAGTTATGGCATCAATCTACAGTTGCAGAGTTGAATTCAACCTTGGAAGTCGAGTTCCTATGAGTATCATGGTGTCTATGTATTTTTGTGGACTGAAAGCCTATATTAATTCGACCATGAGGATCAACAGTTGAGAATCTGTCGCAAAGGACCGAAGTAAGACATTCCTGAAGGGCCTTTGGGAAGGAAGTGTCACAAAGACTTCGGAGTTAGGTGTGAGGTTGAGTCCAAAGGGAGGAGTTCGATGACACGAGCCCGAAATAACAAGAGCCATGATATTAGTTTGTTCCATTCTTAGCCGTAGATCTCTCGGAAGAATGGTTTCAAAAGGTCTAAATTCAGACATAAGTTTGAAGTTCGAAGAAGAGAATCTTGACGGTAAAATCCCAAAAGAACGAGATTCATTGGATCAATCGAGATCATTCTTTGGCGTAGATCTATCGGGGGGAGGGTTTCAGAAGGACTGAATTCATACATAAGTTTGAAGTCCGAAGAAGAGAACTAGATAGATGTTAGAAGACCATAAGAATGAGAGTCATCAGATCAGTCGATATCATTCTCAGTCGTCATATCTTGTGGAGATTTTCTTTCAGAAAAGTGTTTTCGAGAGAGCTTATTCAGAAGAGTTTCAATGAAGTCAGTTTGATCTAGGTAGCCAGTGTGTAGTTTTGGACCCCGAGATGATTGTGGTTATTGATCGACACGATTCCTGACCATTTGATCTATCGGACGGGCATGTTTTCTTGGAAGGGTTGAGGGTTTAGGATAATTTCACGTACGTTTCCACATCAACATGCCATGTCAGAGTTCATGTCAATAAGAGTGACAAATCAACTAGTTCCACGTAGCAATCGAGTGCAAGTCTTCGGAAGGAGGTTGTCGGAGGGTTCATTCAGGAGTGTTTCTGACGAGTGAGCCCAATAAAGTGATCCTGATAGGATATGAGATATCAGAGTTCGGAAGGGATGAGGAGCATGTCAAGTTGTGTTCTTAGACAAAGGTCTTCCGATGAGATGAGCATGATAGTGTTTCAGATTGCAAATTTCAGAGGGATCCGTGTACCCCATCAATTTGAATCTTTCCGATGGGAAAATGTTTCAAAGAAGATCAATGGTCCAAATCTCTTATGAATTGAGATCAATGATATAGATTTCCACATAGGCAAAATTGTCCATTGGTTAAAAAAAAGAAAAAGTCTGGAGCTATTTTCATATTTTGTTCATAGCCCTGGCTTGAGGGTGACACTGTTGTTGAGAGTGAATGAACAACAATGTCTATGGTTGGGAGGAACATCCTTATTCTGCATCTAGTTGGTGAATGCTTGCTTGAAAAGATAAGTTATCTCTGTGTTTTATGTATAATGTATATTCCGCTGTGTATTCATTATTATCTCTGAAATTCATATTTATAATATGCATGCTTGCTAGTTATTGTTGTGCATGGCATATTATTCATGTATTTTATGTTGTAGCATGAATCTTTATTATTGCATGTGTGTCTTTCATGCTTCTTTATTAATTAATTGTTATCAGAATTCAAAATTGGTTTTGAAGTGTGGTTTAAAGTAGCATGGACAACCTGTGAGTGGCTGGGTACATTACAAAGGGTTAAATATAATCAACTAAATGCTATAAATTTCTACAAAGTAATGGTGCCTTCTCTTGTTGTCATTTTCCTCAACCCAATGCCTCTTAATTGTATGATAATGAAGGTGAAATGGTCAAGGAAGAGTGAAATGCACGTCATATAAGTGTGAGGCATGCATAATCTCCAATCAAGACCTATGTATCATGCACAATTTGTACATTTTTAGGGTATTTCGAGGGTGTTGATGGGATTAGTACTGAAGAGTCACGACTTGGTCACAACTTTTACTAAGAGAACCCATGAGCTCATGACTATTACTAGGAATACATGCGAGCATGTAGTAAAGAACTTCTAATAAATTTGGAGATATTTTGTCAGTTTTGGCATAAAATGTACAAGTGGCCTGACTTGGATGATTTGATCAAGGGTGACCAAATATAACTAAAACACTTTACTTTATTTGTCTTGCAAATTTTGCAAATTCTTTTGTGGAAAGGTGTTTTATACTTTTGCCAATTTCTTGTTTCACTATGAAACTCGTGGGAATCTATTCTTTTCTAATTGACTATATTTATTTTCCTTTTTGAGCTAGTAACAATAGAAATATACTTTTGATCTTTTAACTTGGGTTAATGATTTTTTAGCCGTGATTCAACTTTATGTTATCCTTCTCTGTATCACTCCATAGTTTCACTTGAATGTAGTTAGGATATTTCTTTTAACATTATAATTTATATTTTAGAGTGCCTTCTCCTATAATATACCCCAAAAATTTAACCAACATATTTGAACTTTGAGGATTTTACTAATGTTTAATGCAGTGATAAAGAAGGCTTGCATATGTCATGTTAATTAGCTTGTGCTTGTCAATTAATTACATGATCATAGTCTTACTCTCTAAGTGTGAAATTCTTTCATTCTTCAAGTTAATTTTAATTAGCATGTGCTTATACATTAAGTACATAATCATAGCCTTACTTTCTATGTGTAGAAGCCCATAAAAGAGAATTGGATAAGGTGTATTGCACTTTATTGTAGAGTTATTTATTATAAAACCCTTATGGATTTGCTAGATTTTCTGCCAAGATTCCTTGGAAATTTTACAACCCAATCAGTGGAGGATATATCAAAGATGCTTTTTTTATCCAAAAGAAAAAATTTTGAACTCTACATTTGTTATCAAAATCAAAATAAACTTTAAAACATATATTGATTATTTCAACATAACACTTAAAATTTAAGTTGTAATGGAAGTCAATCCCTAATAATTACTATAAACTGACTTTTCCAAATAAGCTTCTTTTGTTTTAATGATCATTACTATTTAACATTGATAAAAAAAAATTACTTATAAACTGATTTTTCCAAATAAGCTTCTTTTGTTTTAATGATCATTACTTTTTAACATTGATAAAAAAAAATCGCAACAACTATTTTGATTTTAATGAATATATCATTTCAACAATGTGAAGAATTTCTTTAAATATAATAATATACCAAATTGAATAGTAAAAATAAATTACCCCGGATGGGGTGCCATGTAGCACACATTGGCCACGTAACATAGGCCCGAGCCCAGCCATAAATATGGCAGGTTGGCTCCCATCCCCTCTCCATTAATTATGGGAGCTCGCCATAACTGCTTATAAGAGACGAAGGACGGCTCCCTCACGCAAACAAATCGACGACAATGGAGTTCAATGGATGGAGAGCGTTAATGGGAGCAGTCATGTCGCTCCTCTACGATATTATCCAGCAATGCACCAACCTACACCATTTCACCTTCGACCTGCACTAGGCAAGCAACTCAGTGCGCTAGTGCAACCACTGCAGAACCTTTTGCACACTAGCTATACACATCACTTCCTCGATGCCATGGGAGAGAGGCAGGCCGCATCGCAACCCTGCTTGGCATAGTTTCATCACGTGACAAAGGAGGAGGCAACTGCTAGAGAGGGCACTCTTTATAGCCCACACTCAACACACTCAGGCTGCACGCGGCAGAGTGAAGGACAGGTTGCCTCCAATGGATTACGTGGAGGAAGTGATCCTGGAGGAACCCTTACAGATCCCTCCAGAGACCCTTCTCTTCACTGTGTTAGAGAATTGGAAACCCCCAAGCAATTTTTCAGCGGAAACCACTACACCAACCACTGAGGTTCGCCACTGCACCAACACCATGGAGGAGGCAGAGGAGGTCCACATCTGCATCATGGAGGAGGAATTCCTCCACCTCGACTCTTATGATGCCTTGCTTCCAGGAGACAATGAATTATCCAATGCCACAACGGAGGACGAGGACCCTGGGAAGGAGGAAGATGCACAGGGATGGTGCAAAAAGACAAAGCATAGGAATGACACACATGATGGAGCACATGCTGCTACATGCAAGACTATGGAGGGTCCAGGTGGCACGACGATGGAGGGTGGCGAGGCCCTTGAGCCACCTCCTATCTCGATGGTCCTGGAACCATGGCGTGCCCCCCGCCCTTCTTCCACCTGGAACAATTGGAGTTAGTGTTCGATCTGTAGAGCCAGATGGAAGACTAGATCCATCATGACACACTCATGCACCAATGCATCGATATGTTGTATGACGCATTTTCCAATGCACCAGCTGGGAAAAAATGTTCGACGTGTGCAAGGCCTTTGTCTTGCAAACTCGGAACGGGCCGCACAAAGGATATCCCTGCGACACAACTTTTGATGATGACGGGTAATTGCATGGCTTGGAGCTCTTTCTTATTCTAGCATACAATCTCTTTCTTAGATGTCAGTCTTAACTCCAGTCCTCTGTTCATTTCTAAGTCCAGTCTAGTTTTACTTCTAGTTTTACTGTTTGATGTAAAGACCATACGCCACCACCTACCCTGGTTTTCTCTTGGCAAGGCAGATGACAAATCGTCTTTTTCAGACTTGGACATCCCAGACTTCCAACTGTCCCGATTTCTTCTAATTCGGCGGAACAGTTAACAATGTTTTTTTATATGTGATAAGCTATAATAGGAATTAACCTTTTTTATTTTAAAAAAATAATAATAAAAATAAATTAAATTTTGTTAATTAAAATAATTTTATTACTAAAATAAAATATTCTATGATATATAATAAATAATTTATAATTTTTATATATTTTTTTATATACAAAAGATTTTTTTTCATTAAAAAAATATAATAAATTTATAACTTCTTAA
>ML819099.1:161896-179276 GCA_009831015.1 Picea engelmannii | reverse complement strand
TCCCATGCCTCCTCTCTTGGCAGTGGCTGTATTTGCACGGACTGGTCTGCATTCATTTCTGGAATCAGATCTCTATTTCGAGTAGAGAATGCAAGTTTGCTTCCCTTGTTCTCCACAAATTCCACGCCCAATTCTTTCAGATTGAGTGCGCTCCACATGTCGTCTAAAATCAGGAAAAATTTCTTGGTCCTGAGATGTGCAGACAATTTCATCTTCCGCATATCAACATCATTATAAGAACAACTAGAGAGGTCTAAATTGATTGCAGAAGCCATACGACTCTGCAACTCCGGAATGGGAAATTGTGCAACTGCAACCCAAATCACAAGATCAAAATCGTCCCTCACCTTATAGGTGTTGTAGACTTTTTTGAGCAATGCTGATTTTCCAACCCCACCCATCCCATATACAGCCAATATCGGATCGTGGGGAGCTTCTGTAAGCCACTTCTCGAGCTGTATCTCGGCAGATTTAATTTCCAACCCTATCAGCCCTGTGTCTGGTTCGTCTTGAAGCAACAGGTTTGCCTGCTGTGGTGTCGCGGACGCAATTTGTTGAGCACTGCAGAACACAGAGAAGTCGGTTTGAAGATTCTGAAAGAGCTCATCAAAAGTTTTCTTCCACTTTCGGATTTCTGTGGAGATTTTAGGCTTGCAAAGGAGGCCGCCAGTACACCGCTGCCGCCTTTGAGAGCGATCGATCAACTCTCTTGCTCTTCCAACTGCACCTTGCATCCTTAGCACACAATTTTCCAGCGACTTAGGGGGCGTCTTTTGCCGATCTTGAAATTGATCACTAATATCAAGTAAGAGGGTCTTCATACGATTTAACTGCTCTTCCAAAAGCTGGCGGTTCTCATCAAGGCAAATAACATCGTCTATTTGTTGGATGAGTGGAGCAATCGCGCTACTTAGACCCTTCGATGCGGCTCCGGTGATAACAGACAGCATTGCTATTTTGTTGGCTTCGAAACAGAATAGAATTCGGCGTTTAACAGGGGTAGAGATATTATGACATAGGTTAACAATCAAATATAAATACAAACACATAGTTTAAATGTAATATAAAATATTTTATTAAAAATTAAAAGTGAAATATTTTTTTTCCAAGGCGGTGTGAATTAGTAGTGAGGATAATTATTATTAAGGATAATCAATTAATTAATATTAAAAATAATAAATAATATCTAACAATAATTTTAGTATCTGATTAAAATTCACTTTTTTTTTTAATATAAATCATATTGAATAATATCATATTTTCATTTTTTTTTTTATAATTTCTTGGTAACCTTCCAACTATATCATTATAAAGTTGAAATTTGAAAAACATTCCACTTGTCTAACCAAGTTAATGAATCCACTATTTTAGTACCTATTTTTTTTCCATGGTTAAAAATTTTCATATTTACATAGCGTATGATACAGTATAATATTACATCAACTCTATCCGAGGCTTATCTAAGCATATCGTATTAGAAATAGCATTTTTGAAGCATCTCTTTATTGGAACACGCACAAATTCTTAAATATCAGTCGTGCTTCCGTCTAAGACGGCAGCCAATCCTCCCCTACAATGTGAATCTATGGATAAAAGTCGTAATCACGCACAGGAGCTATGTGCATATATATATATAAAGTGACCTTTGCACTATAGAATGGGCACGAAGGGGTACGCACGATATTGGATGGTCACCAATATTTATTCTTGTGATGAAAGTTATTTGCAGCGCGTTCTCCTTCTGTGAATCTACCATGGAAAACCCTAAATCTCATTTCATTGGGCATAGGCACTCGAATTTTTTTTAGTAGAGTCAAAATCAAATTTGGCTTTTAAGAGTATATATATATATATATATATCGAATTTGGTTTGCAAACTAAAACAATTGACTGACCAGAGGCATTTAGCTTCATTGGAAACTAAAAGAATTGGAAGATTTTTATGTTGTTATCTAATATGCTATAAGTTTAAATTTATAAGCATTTCAATATTTTTTTTTTTACTTTCCTGATTACTGCATTTTGACCTTCTATCAATTAGGAATTATTAATTCTCTAATGTAATTAAATAGAATGATATGTAGAATAATGTTGTTACTCCGTGACCTTAAAAATAGATTATTATAGGTTATTAACATCGATTAGCGCGTAGTCTGTTTTGGGGTTTCTTACTGCTTGGTGTTACTGATGAGCATGCCCCTGTTTTGGGGTTTCTTACTGCTTGGTGTTACTGATGAGATGGTGTTTCTTACTGCTTGGTGTTACTGAGAGTGCTTTCTGTATGCCCCTCGATTTACCAAATGATGTGTTAATGTTTCTCTGTTTTACATTTGTTTTTACTGTTAAATCATTTTGTCGTAACAAATTAGGTTATGTTGACACAAGCAAAGAAAAATCACCATTTGTCAATAGTAGGGGTTACCCTCGATAAGAAGTCCTTGTTATCCCCATTTTGTAAGATAAATAACTAAGGAAATTATGTCTCGAGGATCTCAGGTTGCAGATATGGAGTGCTGAGACACTATATGACTAGCAATATCCATTTGCACAGATGGAGACCCTTCTCACCATTACATAGGTCATAGATTTTCTGATGGCATCCACCACACCAACTGGTTTTCGAGAGGCAATGGACCTTGTTCCATGAGGTACAAGTCAGGTATTATGGTGAGTGTCATTTCAATATTTGAGGCATTTGAGTATGTTGTATGTTAGACTACTTTAGATTTCACGACATATGCTTGCACATTATGTTTTTTTCCTTGTTTCACCTTGGTGGTTGACATGGTGCCCTAGTAAGTGGTCTTCCTTGGGAATGGGTTTGCTACTAGGAAATCCCTTGAAGATCCACTGTACCGTTCCCGACCATACTTACCACTTTTCATCACTTAAACCCCCCATTTCCTTATCTCTTAGGATTTTAGGGTGTATTGATCCAAGAAGGGGTTGTCCCTCATTCTATGGGAAGAAGGGGCTGAAGGCCCAAAGAGATTATTGTTGGGTAAAAGATAAAAGCTTATATATAAACCTTCCAGATGCTTCCCCCATGGATCCCCCAAGAAAGTAATGAAACGCTTGTCTGTAAGAAAAGGGGGACCCACAAGAATAAAATGATAGAATGCTTAGGGGGTTAGTTGAAGGATATGAGGTCTCATCACGAGCTGACCTATCATGATCATGGGTATCTAGCGATATGACATTACCATCATATGGCCACCAAGCCAGGGTAGTGGCTCTCAGTTGCACAACTAAGAGAAAGGGGGTCTCATCACGAGCCATCCTTCTCATTTCCGCAAAGTATTTGTGAGTGACAATGCCATTATCTGGACACCACGTCAATAAAGTGGCCTTCAACTCATCCTTAAACATATGAAAGAAACAAAGATTGGAAAAATGATGGGCTTGAAAAAATTGCATTGCAAACGAAGTTGCGACACACCCTCTACAAAGACACCTATGAATGAGACACTACAACCCCTTGTATGTCATAAATCCCATGCCCATTGAGTTTTCATCCTTAACCACTTCATCCACTTTACATGGCTTAGAGAGTAATCACTTGGGAAACACTCCTTGACCTAGGGAAGATTTGTCCAATAGGACACCTCGTCAACACTCCCATATCCAAGCTTGGAAAATTACACAATGTCTTTGAACACTTACGTGTTTGACAGGGTAATCGTTGATGCACATGCTTATGTGGCTCATTTATTGATTTGATTTTCTCATCATAAAATTTTGACTTGAGATCCTTGGAGGGCATACTTATTTGTCTTTGCAGGACTTAGTTGGTGGACAATTTTGGAGGAACAAGCCTAGCTTGGGCTTCCATGGGGTTTGAAGCCCACAGGTTGGATGTCAAGGGCTCACATGCTGGATGAGAGAGACATACCTTTGGAGGCCTAGAAGACATGGTGGATGATATGACCTAGCCATCACATGCCAAACATTTTTCCTAAGAGGGGAAAAAATCACCTTTGGAGGCATGGCGTCATCTAGGAGGGCTAGGGTTTGGTGATGAAGTTATTATTCATTGACACAAGGACATTTTTTAGGAGAATGAGGTTTTGACCATGAAGAAATGACCTAGCTGATTGACATGTGGCTTTGGGAAGCCTAACTACACTTCTCCAACACCAACAACTTGCTCCTAGTGTCAAAATGTCCCCTAAAGGGGTGACGCCCCCTCAAGTTAGGGTTTCTTTTTATGTAAAATCAAATTTTAAGTGAATTTTTTAATATTATTTTTGTAAACGGGAAAGATTAGGGTTTTTGACCCCTAGTCTTGTGGTTTACCCTAAAACTATGTGGACAAACTATCTTAGTGACATTTTGTATAAATAGAGATCATAAGATCTCATTTTAAATCATAACTCTCTCATTGTGAGAAGGATTGGACTGAAATTTTTGATATCTTCGGCTAGTTCTCTCTCTTGTGCTTGTGTATGGCTATTTCTTTGGTTATTGGTTGATGGAAGTGATGCGCTATCCTTGGAAAGCTATTCTCTTTCTATTGTGGTGGTTTGTCTTAGCATTTTTCCTTGAATTGGTAAGTCTTTTTTACATTGTACTATCATTTATTATTTAAGTCAAGGTTATTTTCTAGAGCTAGGTGGGGAGTATAATGGCATACAACCCCACCTTAGTCTCTCTCATTTTATGATTACATTTTATTGCTTTAACAAGGGTTTCTAAGAGAAGTATAAGTGCATACACCCTCTTAGCCTAAACCCTAGCCAGAGATACTTTCCTTGGGAAGTAAGAGGATTTACACCCCCAAGGAGGTAGTACCTCTAGCTATTTTTTTGATTGACTCCATTAACCCAATCATTTAAAGGCACTAGTCATTTACTTGTTGCATTGGAGAAACAAATTGTTGCCTTGGTAAACATGTTTTTTTCAAGTCTTAAAGTTGTCTCTTTGGGAAATTGTTCCTTGAGCCTTTGGCTCTCTTGCCTCATTGAGGTGTTCGCTTTCAACCACAAATTATTGCTTCTATTACAAAAATAACCTGCAACCAATAGGGCTGCAGAAAATTAACCCTCTAACCCCTAATAAATCCTAAACTAACCCTAGGATTTAGCCCTAACTCTCTACTAACACTAGCACACTTATCTAGCTAGTTGGAAGTGGTTTTGAGTGGCTGATTTTTCCTCTATAAAGCTTGGTTTTCTACAACTGTAAGGGTGATAAATATCACCGCAACAAGATTTTGTTTCAACCTTGCTTTTTGTGCTAGAGAATTGCTTAATTATTGTTGGGTTGAGCTAGGTTTCATTAGCTTGCCTCTTATTTATTTTATCATATACTTAGAACTTATATTGCAGCCTTTGCTATCTTTATTGAGATAATATATATCATTTAATTTTTTTGCAATTAGGGACAACAAGCTTAACTTGTTTGTCCAACTAGCATATTACATTATATGATTGGTTTTTCTTGTGTCTCAGGCAGGTACTCACACTTGGTGGGTCACCCAACTCATTTGGAAACCCTTGAACTTTCCCAAGACTCTTTTCCAATCTCTTCCTACCATTTATAATTGACCCCTAGGGACATCCATTCATACTTATCATTTTCCATCTCATTTCCCCCTAGGGTCACTGAGATCCCCCCCTTGAGGTGACTACCTCACCTCTAAAGTGACGGGAACACTTACCTAAGGTGACAGTGGGTAGGTTCTCTCCTAGCTGTCACCAATTGGTGGTTGGGTCAAGATTTTCCCAACCTAGAACTTGTGTGACAATAGTCCCAATCAGACCTCTCACCATTTGGAATAGATAACCCATTCCTAGTTTTGGTTTTATTGGTTGCAGATGGGTTCAAGATGAAGGAGAATGGTTGGAAGGTTAACCAAGTGAAGATGCATATGAAGACTATCTAAAATCATAAAATAAATCTAATCTACTCTAAACCTATCCTAGCATAGTCAGGAGTAGATTATCATAATCGAATGAGTAGTGAAAATGAAACTAACTCTACCAATAGCTTCACTCAGATAGTTGTAATGAAGAAATAAAGTTAGATAACACATGCACATGAATATATAATCGAATAGTCTAAGTCATTATATCACATACATCGACAACTCATATGCTTCGGACATAAAACATGAGAAAGAATAAAAAAATTGCAAGAATACATTAATTGCATCAAAAAAGTCTATAAGAAAACATGTTCTTACATCCCCATGTGAACAACAAACATTTTGTTGGAAGTGGTTCACATCAAACAAAAATGCACATAAGTTGTTCTCTCTATCAAAAACTGGCCCTGAGCACTTCTTAATATTAACAGTTTTAGGAGTAGTACATCAAAGATCCGAGGAAGGCTATTCAATTTTAGTTAATACCGTATTCCCCAAAATAGTTCAGAAAATGAACAATATTTGAAGAGAGAAAAAAAAAATATTTTTTTAGATACAATCCCCGTATTTATTAGATTTCAACGTTACTCTTATCCTTCCACCTTCCCCCATGAAATTTCATTTACAAACTTTTGTCCTTATCCCCTTCATAATGATGAAAAAACAAAGACATCAGTTACATTTCAAAAAAAAAATCTAGCGCTAGTTAGCCATCATAGATTTCGGCTACAATGCATCTCATCCAGCATAATGATTGGCTTGGGAATTAGGAGCTCTGATCATTATAGGGTTCGAAATCCTTCTTTAGTCATTTGAGTTTGATTTCCTTCGTTGCTCCCCTGTTGTTGCGACAATTGTTGTTGTTTTTATTGCCCTGTCTTCTTTGGTTGTAGATCTCATTGCAAGGATGTTGAGTAAGTCTACCTTCACTCAACATTGGTACCTAAAAAAGGCTTTGCACAGAGGAGAGAAACCAATATTGTAGACCCGTGCTAACATTGTTGGAGGAAAATTTGGATACTCATAACTTTCTCATATGATCTATGATTGAAGTATCGTCTTTTGCATTGTGAAGAACACAGAGAGGCACTTCTGGTGAGCCAAATCACTATTTCATTTAACCATTCCATCGGTGAAATGGTTGATAAGGTTGGTTTGGGTGAGAAACCCTTTTTTATTCATTTTGTCACTTCCCAGCATCAAATTTCAATTCTATGAGTTGCAATGGAATCACAATGGAAAACAACATATAATTGGCCTATTTTGGTGATGAAATTCACTTTGACAAATGCCAAAAAAAATCGCTCAAGGCATTTTTTAATGAAAGTTCGTGTCCCGTTTCACTACTACTTTACCCAAATTCCTTTCCATAAGTTTCTATGTCATCTTTGGTATATAAGATCTTATTTCATCCATTGGAGAAGAGGTAATGTGTCGATAGTAGAAAAATATAGACCCGCAAAAACAATCAACTAACAGTTGGAGCACTTAGTACTGTTTAGGAGCTGGGAGGATCGATTTTCTTGTAATATGTGTTTAAAAACTAGCGCAATACCTACATATGCTATAGATAAACCATTTGATGATAGATGACACTTTCACGACCATGGTTATCCATAAAATAAAAAAGAACAAAGTGAACAAGCTGATATGGTACGCAAATGCAAGCTACTGGCAACATAGACAAGTTTAAGCCAAGCTTTTTGTCAAACAAAAATGAAAAAAGTCAAATGAAAATAAGAAATATTTGATGAAAATAAAATTAAACTAAAGCATGCCATCACAAACTGCAAACTAAACTAATAATAACTGGTGGATTTTATTGAAGAAACCAAGACGAACATAAATCTATTATATACACAAAAAATGAAGCAAACACCTAAACTATGATAGCTGAAGGGAAGTAAAAGAAATACGCTAATCATATTCCTACTCTACCCTACATTGGCTGAAAGAAGGTTAAAATAAAAAATAATTCCCGTGTAGCCAATCATGTAACTTCAAACCTACAACCACATGTTCGTTAGAAGTCCACTGCAAAAAATGGAGAAATGAGGGATAAAAGATGAAAAGAATTGAATCAAGAAAATATCCACCCAACATGTTAAATTTGACAGTGTTATGATTCATGCGAAAAGTAGACATGTAGGATTTCTCCAACCAAGAATCAATTCCATCATAAAATTTTCAATGATTATTGTAGGACTGTTGGAAGGAAATAAAAAATGAGTGAAATACCTTATGAGACTCATAAATGGAATTTTCGTGCAATATACCTTGTGAGAGAGTCTTGTTTTAGTTAGCATCATTGATTTCAAGGGTCGGATAAAGACAATAAGGTCCTGACATAATAATCGGTTGAAACTGATGTGCCTCATTATCTAGGAAAATCCCCTGGGTCCACATTTTACATACCCCACATGTTGAGAGGAAAGATGATATCTAATTGTTTGAGGGAAAATTTGAATCCACTATTTGCATCTTCCTTAAAGCAAGGTTACACTCATTTACAACTCGTTTTTCCATCATTGTGGAGGCTATTACATTTATAGCTAAGGGAAAACCTTTACACCCGTCCGCGACTACTCTCGCAATATTCTCTATCTTCTCCGGAACATGGTCGTCTTTGAAAGATACTTTGGAAAACAAATCACAAGCCTCCTCTCTTGGCAGTGGTTGTCTTTGCACGGGCTTGTCTGCATTCATTTATGGAATCATACCTCTATTTCGAGTAGAGAATGCAATTTTTCTTTCTTTGTTCTTGATATATTCCATGCCCGATTTTCAGATTGAGTGCGCTCCACATGCCGTCTAAAATCATAAATAATTTCTTCATACCAAGATGTGTAGAAAACTTCATCTTCCTCATATCAACATCATTATAAGATCAAATAGAGAGGTCTAAATTGATTGTAGAATCCATACGAATCTGCAGCTTCGGAATGGGAAATTATGCAACTACACCCCAAATCACAAGATCAAATAAATCCCCCACCTTGTAGGTGTTGTAGCATTGTTTGAGCAATGCTGATTTTCCAACCCCACTCATCCCATATACAAAAAATATTGGATCGTTGGTAGCTTCTATAAGCCACTTCTCGAGTTGTATCTCTAAAGATTTAATTTCCAATCCTATCATGCCGATGTCCGGTTCATCTTGAAGCAATAGATTTTCCTGTTGTGGTGTCACAGAGACAATCTATTGAGCATTGCAAAACAAAAATAAGTTGGTTTGACGTGTTCGTTGTGGAGCCTGATTATCTTCCTGATTCATAGGTGTTTGTTTTCAACCATGTTTATACCCCATGAAGACTGTACACCCCTCCACGTGGGGGGTAGGGGGTTGCAGGAGGGGCTTTCCCCCCCTTGTGGGGTCCAGGGGAAAGAGGCCCCCCAAAGGAAAAAATTCCTTGTAAATATATATTGTAATTTCACAATAAATCTAGATCGTTCATTATAAGGTCGCAGATCTGACTGTAGAAGTTATGTTAGGTTTTTTTTCCCTAGAAGGAAACCCTCTTTTATGAGGGAATTGTATGGCGGTTGTGTATCGTTACAAATATTGTATTCAAAGAGAGGATATTGTGAGAGAAAGAAGAGGAAGTTACAACATGTGTGTTGTAGGTTGTATCCCTTCATTTTGCTAGATAATAAAAAGGAAGGCCTGGCAATTTGTCTGGTGGATGTAGTCCACACTGGGTGAACCACCTATATCTGTGTCTCTATTGTATTGTGTATCTTCTGTGTTTTATTTCTGCATTTGTTTTATTTTGTTGTTCCGTGATGATGTTATTCTAACAACTAGTATCAAAGCGAAAGGTAACTTGCAGGAAAGTAGGGTTCCTGGTTCGAGTGGGAGCAATGGCGGAAAATGGAAAATTTAGGGTTGAGAAATTTAATGGCCAAAACTACCAGTTATGGAGGATGCAGATGAAAGTTTATTTATATCAGAAGGATATATTCCTACCATTGGGAGGAATAGAAAATAATTCGACGACCATGAAGGAAGATGGAAGTTTCTTAACAGAAAGGCAGTAGGAACAATACAGTTGTGCCTGGTAGCGTCGATAGCTTTCAATACTTCAAAAGAAAAGACAATGAAGGAGCTGATGGATGCATTGGATATACTGTATGAAAAAACCTTGGCGTCTAATAAGGTATTTATAATGAAGAGATTATTTAATATTAATATATCAGAAGGTGGGTCTATTGCAGATCATTTAAATGAATTTAATATGGTTACTAATCAACTAAGTTCTGTAAAAGTGGACTTTGATGATGAGGTCAGGGCTCTTCTAATCTTGTGTTCATTGCCAGAAAACTATCCAGTGGTTTGGTCATGGCTGTAATTAAATTTGTCTCTGGTTCAAAGACTCTAAAATTTTATGATGTTGTTGGTGTTATCCTTAGTGAGGAAATGCGACGGAAAAGCACAGGTGAGACATCAGGTAATGCATTAAACATGGAGAATAGGGGAAGACAAAAGGATAAAGGAAAGGGATCAGGGAACCATGGGAATTCTAGGAAGGGCGGATCCAAATCCAGAATGGTAAAGATAGAGTGCTAAAATTGTGCGAAGAAAGGACATATGAATAAAGAATGCAGAGCTCCAAAGAAACAACGAGATGGAGAATAGGAGAAAAATCAGGAAGCAAATGTCACAGGTGGTGTTACACGATGCTTTGATTCTTTTTATAGATAATATTTCTGAGTCTTGGGTAGTATGTTTAGGGGATTCATTTCATGCCACACCCCATAGGAAACATTTTATAGATTATGTTCAAGGTGATTTTGGACAAGTTCATTTGGGTGATGATGCACCATGAAAAATTGTTGGAATGGGAAAGGTAAAAATAAAGCAAAGGAATGGAAACCAATGGTTGTTGAAAGAGGTAAGACATTTTCCAGATCTAAGGAAAAATATGATTTCAATAGGGAAGTTGGAAAGTGAAGGTTGTATATTCATATTTATAGATAAGGTGTGGAAGGTCACGAAAGGATCACCGGTGATAGCAAAAGGAGAGAAGGTAGGTAGATTGTATTTATGTACTGGTAATACTGACTCTTCTATCTCTTTAGATTCTACATGAGTGGATACAACCCGTGGCATCATAGGATTAGACACATGAGTGAGAAGGGGATGCATATACTTCAAAAACTAAATTTGTTGCCATATCTTAAACAAATTGATTTGGATTTCTGTGAGCACTGTGTTTATGGAAAACAAAAGAGAGTCATATTTCTAAGAGTTGGAAAAGAAAAGAAGAGTGAAAGGTTAGAGCTTGTGCATACATATGTATGGGGAGAAACTCATGTATCATCTCTTGGTGGATCTTGTTATTATGTTACTTTGATTGATGATGCAACTAGAAAAACTTGGGTTTATTGCATTCGATAAAAATCTGATGTTTTTGATACTTTTAAGAAATGGAAAGATTTGGTTGAGAATGAGACAGGAAAAAGGTTGAAGTGTCTCAGATAAGAAAATGGAGGTGAATATTACAACAAGGATTTTGATGATTACTATTCATACCATGGGATTCACAGAAAGAAAATAGTTCCAGGAACACCACAAGAAAATGGTGTGTCGCAAAGGATGAACATGACAATCATGGATCGTACAAGGAGTATGAGATTGCATGTTGGGTTGCCCTTATAGTTTTGGGAAGATGTTGTAAATATTGTTGTTTACTTAATAAACATAGGACCTTCAAGCTCTTTGGATGGTGGAATTACAGAGGAGGCATGGACAAGTAAAAAGAGAAACCATTCCTTTTTTGAATACTTTCAGTTGTGAAGCATTTGTCCATATTGACAAAGAAAATAGAACAAATCTTGAGGCAAAATCCAAGAAGTGTACCTTTATTGGATACAATGTTAATGATTTTGGTTATCTCTTATGGGATTATGAAAATCACAAAATCATTAGGAGTAGAGATGTCATATTCAACGAGAAGGTCATGTACAAAGATCAGTTGTAGGGGAAGAAACAAGAAAAAGAAAAACCAAAATACACAGTGGTTGATGAGATCACTGAAAAATAAATTCCAAAGGTACCGGAAAATAAAAATGTACAACAACATGAGAAGCAGGTACCTCAA
The DNA here is from genome assembly GCA_009831015.1 of Picea engelmannii. Lineage (NCBI taxonomy): Eukaryota > Viridiplantae > Streptophyta > Pinopsida > Pinales > Pinaceae > Picea > Picea engelmannii. The sequence goes on along the minus strand of ML819099.1, from coordinate 167,309 downwards.
ACTCATACAAGTGTTGTTATAAGCTCTACTAGTTTAAGTAGACCCCCTGAACGATACTCTCCTTCATTGTATTATTTATTTTTGACTGATTCTGGTGAACCAAAATGTTATGAAGAGGCAATGCATGTAGACACTAAAAAGAAGTGGGAGCAAGGCATGAAAGAGGAAATGGATTCCTTGGTAAATAACCAGACTTGGGACTTGGTTCATTTTCCTATAGGAAAAAGAGCATTGTATAATAAATTGGTTTACAAGTTGAAGGAAGAGGATGGAGGAAAAAAGCAGTACAAGGATAGACTTGTTGTAAAGGGGTTTGCACAAAATAAAGGTATATATTTGGATGAAATATTTTCTCCTGTTGTTAAGATGACTTCAATTAGGACTATTTTAAGTCTTGTGGTAGTAGAAGATTTTCATCTTGAACAATTAGATGTAAAAACAATGTTTCTCCATGGGGATTTGGATGAAGAGATTTATATGCAACAACCATAGGGGTATGAGGTCAAAGGGAAATAAAATTTGGTATGCAGGTTGAAGAAGAGTTTGTATGGCCTAAAGAAATCTTCAAGGCAGTGGTATTTGATGTTTTACAGGTTTATGATAGAACATGGTTATAGTAGATGTCATTCTGATCACTGTGTTTATTTTAAAAGGATAGAAAATGGAAGCTATATTATCTTTCTATTGTATGTAGATGACATGCTTGTTGCAGAGTCTAATATGCAGGATATAAATGTTCTCAAGAAGAAATTAACTAATTCATTTGCGATGAAGGATTTGGGTGCTGTAAAGAAAATCCTTGGTATGAGAATAACAAGAGACATGAAAAATCACAAATTGACATTGTCTCAAGGTGAGTACATATAGAAGGTGTTCGAAAGGTTTAAAATGCAGAATGCAAAACCAATTAGTACACCTTTGGCCATCCATTTCAAATTAACCAAGGAAATGTGTCCCTAGACACAAGAGGAGATATAATACATGTCTAGGGTCCCTTATTCATCAACAGTTGGCAGCTTGATGTATGTGATGGTTTGCACAAGACCAGATATTGCACATGTAGTGAGATTTGTGAGTAGGTATATGAAAAATCTAGGTAAAGAATATTGGGAGGAAATAAAGTGGATGCTTAGGTATTTGAGAGGTACTTCTACTCATGCATTATGTTTTGGAGGTTCAGAAATTATTTTACATGGATATGTTGATTCAAAGATGGTAAGTGATCAATATAGCAGGAGGAGCACCACAAGGTATGTTTTTACTGTAGGTGGAACAAAAATAAGTTGGATTTCAAAACTAAAAAAGGTTGTTTCACTTTCAACATCAAAAGTAGAGTATGTTGTTGCTACAGAGGCTAGTAAAGAAGTGATTTAGTTATAGAGGTTTATAGAGGAATTGGGAAAGAAGTAGGAGAATAACAAGTTGTATCATGATAGTGAGATTTCCATTCATCTTGCAAAGAAATCAGCTTTCCATTCAAAGAATAAGCATATACATATCAAGTACCATTCAATACGATCCATCTTGGAAGATGGACATTTGAAGTTGGAAAATATACATACTGGCCAAAATCCTGCAAACATGTTAACAAAGGGAGTAACCAGGGAGAAACTAAGTTTCTGCTTAGTTTCAGTTGGTATTCAAGCATGAAGGTGAAGATGAGAAATTTTCCAGGTCCAAGAAGGATCATATTCCAACAGATACAACAACAGTGGAGTTGTTGTGATCAATCTCCAAGTGGGAGATTGTTGGTTGTGGAGCCTGATTATCTTCATGATTCAAAGGTGTTTGTTTTCAGCCATGTTTATAACCCATAAAGACTGTACAACCCTCCACGTGGGGGGGTTGCAGGGGGGGCAAGTGGGCCCCTAACAGGGTTTCGAGGGAAACTTCCCTGATGGAGGTTCAGGGGCGAAGCTCCCGAAGGAAAATTTTCCTTGTAAATGTATATTGTAATTTCATACTCATTCTGGACCATTCACTATAAGGTCTCAGATCTAATGGTAGAAGTTATGTTAGGATTTTTTTCCCTAGAAGGAAACCCTCTTTTATGAGGGAATTGTATTTCGTCTATGTATCATTGCGAATATTGTATTATGAGAGAGGATATTGTGAGGGAAAGAAGAGGAAGTTACAGTGTATGTGTTGCAGGTTGTATCCCTTCATTTTGTTGGATAATAAAAAGGAAGGACTTGACAATTTCTCTGGTGGACACATCCCACACTGGGTGAACCACGTATACCTGTGTCTCTATTGTATTGTGTATCTTCTTTGTTTTATTTCCACATTTGTTTTATTTTATTGTTCTGCAATCCTGTTTTTATAACATGAAGATTCTGAAAGAGCTCATCAAAAGTTTTCTTCCACTTTCAGATTTCTCTAGATATTTTAGGCTTGCAAAGGAGGCGGTCAATAAACCACTTCCACCTTTGAGAGTGATCAATAAAATCTCTTTCTCTTGAAACTGCACCTTGCATCCTAAGCACACAATTTTCCAGCAACTTAGGGGGCATCTTTTTCCAATCTTGAAATTGATCATTGATATCGAGTAAGAGGCTCTTCATACAATTTAACCGCTCTTCCAAAAGCTGACAGTTCTCATTGAGGAGAATAGCATCATCTATTTGTTGGATGAGTAGAGTAATAGTGCTACTTAGAGTCTTGGATGTGGCTCTGATGATTATAGCCAACATTGTCATTTTTTAAGAATCAAATATAAATACAAACAAAGAGAGATTTGATATTTAAATATAATATAAAATATTTTATTAAAAAATAAAAATGAAATGTATTTTTTAAAGGTTATAAATTAGTAGTGAGGATAATCATCAATAATGATAATTTGGTAAAATACAATATTTGTAAAAATTATTATAATATAATTTTAAATATTTTAACAATAATCATTTTATTTTTTTATAATTAAATATAAGTTATTAAATTTCAATTTTATAATAATAATAGTAATAATAATAATAATTCATTTTTAAGGTCACGACCAAGCTAGACATCAAATTGGTGTATGAGACCCCCTTGTTTGTATGAGAATATAATTAATTTAAATTTATTTTAAATAATTATAGAATTTGTGAGACAACTTTGCGACCTTGAGCGAGGTAAGTGTACAATTTTAACAAATAATAACATGGCGTAATATTTAATTATATGTCAAATGATGGAAAAAAACATATTTMTTTTCACGATGAAAACTAATTTAAATATAATTGAAGAAATTTCTTTATAAGTATGTGTTTTAACCTTCAAATGTAAACTGTGTAAAATTTATATACCTTATAAATAGTAAATAAGTGAAATGATTTTCGAATAAATTAAAATAAGTCATTCTTAATATAAAAACTTCATAAATAATGTGAATACATTTTTTAGTTGATTCAAAGTTTTTTTCTTTATAATTAAGATATTAKTTAGTGCATTGCAATTAATAAAAGGAATATTGAGCACTTGGGTAGGTACTCATAAATAGATATTTTTAAATGAAATCCAAAATAACAAKTGTTACTTATTTTCTCTTCTTTTCAATATGAKCACTGCACCACCTATTCCAAAAACTCATCCTCTCAGGGGGAGGCCCCCCAAAGTCATCCTAGATAGCCTTTACGAATATATGGAATCATTAAAAAAAAGGAGAGAAGAAAGAGATGTCAAACTCCAAATAGAGCTAGAGGCAATGCTTGATAAAAAAATTAGACCCTTCGATGATACGATTCAAATTATACAAGATAGTTTGGTAGGGTTCAAGAGTCAATTGTAGACAATGGAGGATAGAATTCAAGAAACGGAAAAACAAAAACATTCAACCCAAAAAGGAGAGGTTGAAGAAATCACAACTTGAGAGATAGGATTAAAGAGCTAGAAGAAAAACTAACCAACGATTTGACCCTTAGTAGTCTAGAAAACAAATTGGATATCAAACCCATCAAAGAGGAAATCAATAAGCTAATCGAACTGGACTATGAGCATAATAAAAGATCCTTTAACCTCATATTTTTTGGTATAAAAGAACGACAAGAGGAGGATACACTATAAGTAAAAGAAGAATTAAAAAGTAAATCACAAATTGAAACAATGTACCTCATAGAAGCAAAGAGGCCAGGAAAAGTAATTGATCATAAAGATAGGTTTATCCGTGTCAAAGTAAGTTCTAATGACCATAAATATAGAATTCTTAGAAAATCTCCGAGCTTAAAAGGGTCAAGACTATTTATAAATGAAGACCTCATTTCCGAAGACCAAGCTGAATTAAGGAAGGAAGTTCAAAAGGTAAAAGAGGCCAGGAAAGAAGGAAAATGGGAAATAATTAGAAATAAAAAATCTATTGTTAGTGGTAGAGACTAGAAGGATAATAATAAATAAGAATTTGGGGCACTCATGATCCTTTTTTGGAACTGTTGTGGCTTTCCATGGAACAAAGGTCCTATAATAAGTTGGATCCTAAGTGATATTGATGTTATTTGTCTAGTTGAAACTTGGGAGCATGACGAGTCTAAGGTACCTAACATAGAAGGATTTTTCTTGTGGTCGACATGGAACAAAAAGTCCTATCGTAGAAGGATAGGACGCATAGTTTGTTATATTAGAAAGATCATTTCTCCTCACATTCAACTTCATAATATTGACCCTCTCAATTAGTACATTTGGATAGAAATATCATACATCAATGCTAAGAAGATGCATATAGAAATTTGTTATTTTTCACTTATTAATTCTACTTTATATAAGAAAAACAATTTAGATAGAAATCGTCCCTATAATAATTTAGAACAAGACATTTATAGTTTTAAAAATGAAGGTATTGTCCTCCTTCTAGAAGACTTTAATGCTAGGACCACAACTAACCAAGCTACTCTTTTAATCAATGCTTCCAACCATAATCCTTTATGGCTAGATGAGGACCTTGTTTTAGCTAATAGCTACAAAAGAAGCTTTGAAGACCTAACTGAGAATTATTTTAGTACCGAGTTGGTCAATCTCTACAACTCTCAAGGCCTAATTATTTGCAATGGAGTAATGAAGTGGCCAAAATCCAACCATATGACTTGTATTCATGGGCTAGGTAGTAGTGTTGTATATTATGTGATATATGATATCCCTATTTCCAACCAAATAGTAACTTTTGACCTTTTAAATGACCATGAACCCTGTTGATTAAGGTTGGTTGTCATTGATGTCAACCCTTGAAGAAAGCCCCGTAGAATAAAGGTTTGGGTAATGGACCCAATATTGTTTGATGTAAATATGACTCATTATTTTTTTGTCATGGTTGATAAGAAGTAAATATGGATGAACTCCAAAGTGGTCCCCTTATGGTGAAATCCCTCACGGGAAGACACTTTATGGAGTAAGAGAACCCATGCTTAATTGTGGAATAATGAGATGAAGGAAAGTGAATTTG
>ML819099.1:138191-150669 GCA_009831015.1 Picea engelmannii | reverse complement strand
TTTGGGTCTGGGAAACCCTCACAACATAATAAAGGAAAGGGCATCCCAAACCCATAGAATGAAGGATAGAGAAAAGATGGTCAACCTTATGAAAACCAGTCCAAGCCGCAAGAAAAGAAGGACAATGGGAAGATGAAGAAAGATACCAAGAAGTGGCTTGACTTCCATAAGAGCCCCTAACATAACACTGTTGATTTTCGCTCAAAGAATTCATTGGTGACTGAGGTAAAAGCCTTTGAATTAGATGCGAGTTCCGACTTTGAGTCAAAAATAGAAAAGGGGAGATGGATCATTGACGTGGAACCCAGTGCTACCATTTCTACCACCAAGATCCATCCCGATGAACCTAATGAGCCAGAGGAGGGTGAGAACCTCTTTCATTCATAGATGTGGGTTTAAGGCACTCCACTACACTTCATCATTGATAGCGGTAGCTAGAAGAACCTCATCTTAGCAAAGCTGATCAAGTGGCTAGACCTATCGACAACGCCACACTTGCAACCCTACACCATTGGATGGATCCATCAAGGAAGTGATCTTCACGTCAACCAACAATGTCAACCGTTGTACGACATCAAGACATCCAAATATGACGTATTGTGTGATGTTTCTCCTCTTGATGTTTGTGATGTTCTTTTGGGCCAACCTTATTTATGGAAACATCATGATGTATATGAGTCTAGGCCTCGCAGTGTTATTATTACTTTGAACAAGAAATTTTACTGGATTCATGACGTAGTCCCACCTAGTGTTATTTCCTTGATCTCTTCCAAGCAATGTAGGAAGGTCATTTCTCAGAGTAAGAAGTTTTTCTTCTTCATGATTCACTCTCAGAGTGAGAAAAAGGTTGTAGCCACATCCATGGCCTCCATGTCTGACCTATTCATGTAGTAGAAGAAAGTGCATAAGGTTGTGGAAACATACAAAGACATATTCTCATCAACTACTGGGGTACCTCTACACTTTCAGGTCAAGCATCCCATCGATATGACCCTTGGCACACCGCTACCCAATGGGTAGGTCCAGTGCCCCTCTCTACTAGAAAATGAGGAGATCAAGCATGAGATCCAAGAAATTCTCCACAAGGGGCACATATGACCCATATCATCACCTTGTGGAAGCACAATCATGCTGGTGCAGAAGAAATATGGGACTTGGTGACTCTTCATTGATTACCGAGCCCTAAATAAAATCACAGTCAGGAACCGATAATAGATTCCCCGAATTGACGATCTCCTTGGTCATCTCAAGGTGGCCAAATACTTCAGTAAGATTGATCTGAAGTATGGCTACCATTCAATTCAAAATAATGTCTTTTTGAATGGTTGGTCATGCCCTTTGGTTTGAAAAACTCCCCAACAACTTTCATGAGGATGATGGACACTATCTTGTGGCCTTTCACTAATTCTTTTTTGGTTGTGTATCTAGATGACATCTTCGTATACAACAATACTTAGACATAATGCTTGCAACATATTCATCAAGTTATGCACACTCTGCGACAACACAAGCTATATTCCAACTTAGAAAAATGCTCCTTTGACATGGACAAGGTCCAATACCTAGGCTACATTTTTTATGTGCATGGTTTGCATGTTGATCTAGGCAATATCCAAGTCATCTGTGACTGGCTAACCCCAACCACGCTCACTGAGCTTCTGATATTCTTATGACTTGCCAATTTCTATCGTAGGTTCGTGTTGGGATTCTCTCATGTTGCATGGGCCCTCAGCAAAATAACCAGGGGTGGTAGTAAGGAATTTGTGTGGGGCTTGTCCAAAAAAAAACGTTCGATGATCTGAAGCAATGCTTGTGCTCTGCCCTAGTGATTTCATTACCTGACTTGCAACAACCCTTTGAGACCGAGATAGATGCTTCAGAATATTCTGTGGGAGCAGCCATCACTCATCATGACCACTCTGTGGCTTATCATAGTGAGACACTATCATATGTTGTCTATAATTACCCTACTTAAAAAAAAAAAATGAACTCCATTGTGCAAGCCTTCCGCCAATGGAGGCATTACATTCTCGGGAAGGATACAATCATCCACACTAATCATAAGCCACTGTAGTTCATGCAGACACAAGGAAAAATATAGAATGACCACCATCAAAAGTGGTCCACATATTTTCAACAGTTCCACCTCAACATCAAGTATTAAACAGGAAGTAGCAACTGAGTCGTTGATTACCTCAACCGACCTCTAGATACGACACTCACCACAATGCTCGATTCTTGTGGCCATGAGACCTTGAGATGCCCCCATCTCTATGAGATAGATATTGACTTCACCAACACCTACTAGATGTTGAGAGAAAACACAACTATCACTAATTTCCATCTTCGGGATGGGTTGTTGTTCCATCTGGGCCATATCTTCGTTCCATCAAGAAAGTGAGTGAATTTGATTTGGGAATCCCACTACAGTTGGGTGTCAGGACATTTCAGTGTGGAAACGATAGTGGAAGTAGTGTAACGACATTTCTGTTGATCGAAACTTCGACAAGATTTCAACAAGTATATCTGGTCCTACACTGCCTACGCTATGTCCAAACCGACCACTAATAAACAAGGCATGTACACTCCTCTACCTACTCCCGATAGGCCCTTAGAATCTATCTCAATGGACTACATGTTGAGCCTCCCATCCACCAAGTGGGGAATTGACTGTGTTTTTGTGGTTGTTGATCACTTTTCCAAGATGGCGATTATGGACACCTACAAGAAGAGCATCACAATGGAGGCCACTTCCAAGATCTTATTTGAAAAAGTGTGGGTAGACTTTGGGATCCCACAAACCATTATATCATATCTATATAATTGATTCCTTAGCACATTCTGGTCGAGCCTCTGGTCACTGTTGGACACCAAGATCACCAAGTCCATTGCCTTCCACCCCCAGACATATGTCCAAATCGAGGTCGTCAACCAGATGATCGTACACATATTTCACATGTACAATTCCAAGTACCCCCACACATCATATGAGAGTCTTCCCTATTTTAATCATAGCTACAACAGATCCATACATAGCTCAACCGACCACAACCCCTTTCAGGTGGGGTTTGGATTTCAACCATTGGGTCCCATGGATGTTGCACTACCCCTTGCGGCCGCCTAGGAAGACTCGTCGCATGCTCCAATTGGAACTGAAAAAGTCACCCGGTTCATTGATCGGATCCATCACATTCACCAATAGATTCAATATATTTTACATAAGTCCAATGCTAAGTATGAGCAGTGCCATGATCAACATCAGGTACCACACCAATTTTAGGTGGGAGACAAAATTTGGTTGCACTTGCAGAAAGAATGCCTTATAGGGCCTCATCAAAATCTTTGTCCACTCCATTATGGACCCTAGACCATCACCAAGGTTGTGGGTGACAATGCTTTTGAGCTCAACCTTCCCCCCTTCCTTTTCTTCCACTCATTGTTCAATGTGGACCTCCTTCAGCCTTATTTTCAACCATTATTGGACACCTAGGAGATAACAAAATAGTTGACACCAATATATCTCAACCCTGACTGCAAGGAACATGCATCCACTGATCATATCATGGAAACAGAGATAAATGGAACTTGTCAGCAGAGGATCTAGCTTTATCGGGTTGTCAAAGCAGGGCAACTCCTGCACCAAGGAAAGTGGCTCACTGGGGGCCAAATTCTGTAGAAATTTCCTCATCTAATGGGAGTACTCAATGCAATGGATACCATTTCTTCCTAAGAGAGGAGGATTGATCCAGGAGGATCTCAAAGGCCACCCACCTTTTCCAACTATCTCAAAACAGTTTTTTGGAAACTTACTATTTTTAGGATTTTTCAGTTCCTAAAATTCTAGGGCCATTTTGAGGGCCTAAACGATGTTTTTTGCGATCGAGCAACTCAATGATAGCCAAANAGGCCACCCACCTTTTCCAACTATCTCAAAACAGTTTTTTGGAAACTTACTATTTTTAGGATTTTTCAGTTCCTAAAATTCTAGGGCCATTTTGAGGGCCTAAACGATGTTTTTTGCGATCGAGCAACTCAATGATAGCCAAAGGATTTTATTGAGCCCTGTTGAGGGGTATGAGTTCCCCTTAACTAAAAAATAGGAACCAAACCTGCCTAAAAGGCCCAATTAGACTCGTAAGCGTTTGTTGAGTGGTAAGGTTCTCCAAATTCGTGATCTAGTAGGGTTTATTGATGGGCTTTAATTGTTATTGACAGATATGTCTTTTATGTTAATACTTTTCCTCGGGCTAGGTAGTTATCGTTTTGGTTGTTTTCTAACATTTATAACAAAAGAAAGATAAAACTCTAAACTAGATGACAGAGAGAAGCTAGCTATGTGTTTGAGGGGAAGGCTGGGTTTAGGATAAACTTTATACCACAGCATGCAGACGAAGAATATCTAAACAACTTCAAACTAGCATTAATACCATTTTGATTAGTGGACATTCAACATTGTCTAAGATAACAACTACAGAAAAGAAACATACATGTGACAAGAAGCTAGTGCAAGAAAAGTAATTTCCAATGCTCTATTACCAATCACAGGTTAACACAACCGATTTCTAAGCATCAATTAGAATAAAAGAATTGTTACAACATTATAAGATAACTTTAAATATAGATACAATAAATCTTACTCAAGAAAACAACAAATATCAAATCCAATGACAGAGATAATCCTCCTTGGTCTAAAAGACATTCAAGCCTTATATGATAGAAGTGTCTTTGGTTCTAAATAGAACTTCTTAATTAAAATAAATTGCACATAAATAGTTCTTTTACATAATTCTAGAAAAAATCTCTCTCCAAAACCATCGACCTTTTGTCCCAGGTCGATGCCCTTATTTATAACAAAAACAACTGAACTAAAAATAGCTACTAAATTTGTGTTAAATTAAGAAAACTCAACATGGAAGATTTATCTATCTGTTATCTTTTGCTCCTCTAGTGGTATTACTAAAGTGGATTGTTCTTCTCATACTCTAACCACTTGACGAAGAGATCTTCGCATGTGTTTGCATATGGAAACCTGTGTTGATCCATCGAAGCGGAGAAGACCTCTTTTATCTCTATTGCCCATTCCTTATACTTGATTATATTGAGACTTAAGTGTTGTAAGATTGCAAGAGCTTTAATCAGGGGTTCCACGAACTTCTTCACTTGACCCAGGATCATGCTTGAAATCTGAGAAATCTCTACTTCACATGCCAGGTCTTTCTCTTGATGTTGTTTAACTATGTCATGCAGATCAACGAAATCTTCCAGTGGACCAAACTCTGGTAGGTCAATGATCTTGATCTCCCGATTGAATTTCTCCCAACATTTCTCACATTCTCTCCATATTTTTGGTATCTTCCGCTGAGGTTCTTGGACCATAATTACCCAATATTCAAGTACCTTCCTGATTCGGGAGATGTTGTTATCCATCATCACTCAGATGCCATGCTCTTATATGTCTCGACCTTTCTGTACTTTGTTGATGTATTCAATCCGCTCCAAGTCCTGATGTTCCTTTTCATGCCATCTCTGCACATCTTTAGAGGTTTTCAACCCCATGAGGGTATCTTCTTTAAAATCGACTATGCAAGTGGTGAAGAGATTTCTTTCTCTTGTGAAGTGCGCATATGCTTCTCGGAACTCACTCTTCAAGAGTACTACTACCTATGTTGAATTCTGGTAATACTCTGCTTGACGGCGTAGATGGTCCAACTCTCTCTTCATGGTGGATAATTCATTTTCATCCCTTTTTGATTTGTCTAGAATGGCATCGGTTATGGCCATCCGTACTCCGATTAGCTCAGTCATCATAGCATTTTTTGTGTCGATCAACGTCTCCTCTGTGGTGACAAGAATTGTGATATAGAGCATGAGACTCTTTTTCTTGGTCGTTCTTCTCATCACATCTTTCCTTTTTCTATCATAATCAATTATCTGTATATCAACTATTTCTTCTACTGGTTCGGGAATCTATTGATATCCCCAGGTCAAAGTGTTGCCTAGGCTTCCTGCCATATATAGATGTTTTATGACCAGTTCTTGTAATTCTTTAGCAGGGGAGGTTTTTGTATTCTCTGGTGACTTGGACTCCTTTTGGTCCTCATCGACTGGTAGAGTCCTTTTCCTAGCTGGGGATATAGGCAAAGAATCGATATTATCCAGGGGGTCAGTCGTTGAGATGTCGATTTCTGGTTGTTGTGTTTCTTCTTCTTGTTCACCAACACCCAAGTAATTCTTGGATATTTCCTTCTAAAGTTGTGTTATAAATTGGTCGAGAAATTTAGTGTCCAGAGTGATTCTATCCTCATGGTCGCCTTCCTAGGGATTTTGGATCAAAGCGTTGGAAGATGGAGCAGATGTTTCCCCTAGTTCTTCCTCTTTTGTGATTGGTACCGGGGTTATGCATGAAACCTATGAAATTTCCTCATTGTCATATATGGTAATTAATTCTATGAGTACCTTAGGTACACCTGTCCCACTTGATGCTCTTGTTATCCTCCACTAAGCTGTAGTAGTCACCGATGATCCTGCTTGTGGTGACATAGGGATGAGGTTTTCTTGATCAACGGTTTCCTTTGGTGGAATTTTCTCTTAGCCATTTATCTCTTCTCCATGATTGCTTGTGTCATCCAAGGTAATCCTCAAGGGTTATATCAAAGGGTTAAGTGGGTGATTTTCTTCTAACCTTTGTATAACTCTTTGGGCTTCTTCCAGTAACAACATCCCCCTCCTTCGTGCCTTTGCTGCTTCTACTGCTCTATTTTCTTCTCTTACCCTAAGGGATTCTTGATCTGCCTATTCTTTCATTTCAACCTACTTATCCATAATCATTGCTTTGAATCTGGTCATATTGGGGTTATCCTTTCTATGGAGCACCTCCTCCCAATTCTGGGCGCCCTATGTAAAGATTTCATCTTCAAAACTATCATGAGAATACAACCAACATGAGGATACCTACGATGTGTGATGAAGTACTAGACCTTTTGGATCATGATTTTGAAATCGAATTGTGGGGAATCGATATTCAAGTTGGATCAACCCCTCTTGTTTTGCATGTGTAGTGTCTTTTACTATGTAAAACCCTATATGAAAGCCATAGGGTATGAAAGCTCTCTTCTTGTCCTTCACGAAAGTGGCATTATAGCCTTGCAGAATGGTATGGTAACAAATTTATCCCACAATGAGCCAGTCCAAAACATGAATGGGGAGTAAATGTGGTGCACCAGTAGCCCTGAACATTCTGATATAAGTGTTGGTTTCTTCAAAATACCAGTGGCCTACTTTTGAAACCATCTTTTTGGTTGCCACTGTAAGCCTTGGGCATTCTTTCCTAAAAATAATGAAATGTACTCGGGCTATGAACTCATCACACATTAGGGAATAACATATCTTGTACCTCTTCTCCCACAGAATGCTAAAATAAACATGCACGGGTAACTCAACAAAACACCAACTCAGATTCATGCCTGCGAAAACGTTCCTTACGTAGATCACGTCCAATAGGTATGACGCCATGTGAAAAGTTGACGTTTCTCCATCCTTTGGTGTCTTGTCCTGAAAGATGTTAGTGCTTAACTATTTGGAAATGATGGCTCCCCAGTTGAAGCGACTCCCAAAGATCGCCATAGTATATGCCAGGGGCATCCATCCTTCCGAAAACTTGGAGCAATATTTTTCTCCATATAATCAGCAGATCAAATCCATTAGATAAATATACAAATCTCTGAGGTTTACCATGCTATACCATTCATTGCTCATGTTTGTGAATTTCTTGTCTTTTTTCCACCATGAGGAAATTAACCTGCTATTGTCATGGAACTCATAAAATTTGACCACAAACTATGTATTTAGTCTTTCCTCTAGGTCTGTGAGTTTGTAGTATTTTTGGACCTCTATTGGAAGACAAACACCAACACATTCACCATTTTCATTATTGACTATGCATTTCATCGCCTCTGTGTGGTCAATTATCCATCCCAGGGTCTCTATGCATGGAAAAAATGGGGTTCAACAGGCCACCATATGTAGGCATTATCGTCGGATGTTTGAGAACACCTGGTCATCCAACATCCTAATGTTCAGGTCACTGTGGTATAAAATCCAGGTAATATTCCTAGTTGACCATTTTAAACAAATCTCCCCAATGTGGGAGCACCACTTTAGATCCAGTGCTTGCCTCTGTGTCGTCGAATGCCGAAGGCTGGGAAAACTCCTTTTTAGTAGATGTGCGGAAAATTGGTTCCGCCTTTGAGGAAAAATCAAGCTCTCTTGTAGTGCCCAGTGTAGACCCCTTGCCGACCTCTGCTTCCTTCCTTTTGGGCGTTCTTGGTGAGCTACTGGTCATTGAATTTCTTGGAGGAATTTTTCCCATGGAAAAGAAAAAATTATAGTGAGTTTCTAGCCAATAATGACAAATGTTATTGATGCAATCGTAAGCCAATCGGTGATCGATGATGTATCAATGATCGTTGATCGACGGTTCGTTATGGCCTATGTTAGTGTTTTTCCTTTTGTATTTGGTTGATGTTGATGGTGTATCGGTGATTATCATTGTTATGTGGTCATTTTACTACTCAGATTGTGTCGATACCGATAATAGGCGTGTGGCTCAAAATTTTAGCTATGTATACTTAGTTAAAATGCCAAGTTTTCTTAGAGAAAAGTTAAATTGTTCAAAAAATCCAAACCAAGACGAATATGATTGATGAAAAAACATAATCAGCATATAACCCCATTGATTCCTACACAACTGACTAAACTCAAAAAGACAAAGTGGTACCCAAAAAGAAAAAACTTCACAAAACGTTTAGGGTGTGTTGAGTGCTCAACAAGCCCATGTTGGGTTAAATATCTCACGTCTACTTCTTGGGCTAACCCAGGTTCAGATATCAATAGGTTTCCAACAAAACCCTCTAAAACTATCGGCCCTCCTGGTAACCCAGAAGGAAACACGATGCACAGAGTGCACTACACAATCTCACCCGAGATAACTTTATGGGTGAATGCAATGCTCAAGTTCTTGAATTCTAGGAATGAGTGTAGATCTGGGAGTGTATTCTTCCTTCTTCATGCATTCATCATGTTATTCATTCAAATATTCCTAGGATTCATTCATCTTTTAGGTACATGCATGCATTCTAATATATCTAGCTTAATCATTCAATCATAAACTAATCATTGACATAAATTAAACATGAAATAAACATCACATATAACATATGTTTTACCATGGTTCACCCCCTCATGGGATATGTCGAAAAATATTTGTCTTCTATACTCTTTTATTTAGTATACTACAAAATATGGCACTGTGCGCTTTACATCTTCCATCATGCAATCATGAAGAGGTTCAAGAACCTCTGTGAGGCAAACTAGATCACACTAGGCTCCTCAGCCTTTGACCTAACCCTCAAAATATGGCTTACTTGACTCTTTTATCACTATATTAAAATCATAATAACCATTATAAGCTTACTGAACTTATTTCACATTGAACTTACAACCCCTGAACAACAACTGAACCCCTAACCTAGAAATCCTAGGTTATTATTTATACTATTTTTCAGGATTATAGTCGTTACAAACTTTATCAAAAACCCTAACCCTATCATGGTTAGGTTTTCCTTCCTGTGTGCCACGTTTTTTTTTCTGCTTTTCCTTCTTTTCTTGCATGATGCTTTCTTACCATCGATTGCGCGCGCTCCAAAATTAGGTCTTCTTTCCAAAATTAGGTATTTTCCAAAATAGACCTTTTCTCCAACAATATGCCTGTGCCCAAAATAACCTTTCTTATCAAAATAAGCCTACACCCAACAGGCCCCCAAAACTAACATGTGGTTCATCCCGTGCCACTTAGGTGGTGCATGCTCCTTGAATTTCCTTGTCTAGACTAAAGAACTTTTATGCTAGTTCCTTTCCCTTTTCTCTCATATGCACAACTTTTCTTGTTGGCGCACCTCTACTATATGCGTTGTTATTTCCTCGTGCATTAATATTGCGCTCTCGGTTTGTGCATGTACTCTAATTTTCATCTCTTCCTCCAACTACACAATCATATATGTTGCTTTTTGTTGAAGGGGTTCCAGTTTGGCTTGTCTTTCTTTCTTCTTTGTCTGCACAGTTTCTAAATCTGTCTGCAACTTCTTCATGTCTTGATGCTCATTGTTTTCTGGCTTTGTTTGAGCTCTTGTATGGAAACACTAATTGACTCCTCTTATTGGTCCCACTGTTGGAACTTCTCATCTTCTTCTAGGATAGTCCATATCTGTGTGGATCCATTGAACAGTTCTTCTACTGCACTTGCCTCTTTCTCCATCTCATTGATCTAGAGTGCATATTGTTGTTATCTCTGTTCTTAGACCTTGGGAGGAGTCGTAGGGTTGAGCCTTTACATGAGCTCCTCAATTTCTTGCTTATATTGGTCAACTATTTGTAATATCAGGTTGTTATTCTCCTATGAACTTCTCTGTGGTGCTTGCATGTTGTTTGGGATGCGATTGTAAGCCACTATTAATCCTTGTTCTAATTTATCTGCACATTCTCTATCCTCCTCTTTCACCTCGGTTAGTTGGTCGCATGTGATTTGTAGCATTTCAGTGATTCCTCTACCCACCTCCAAGTTTGTTGCATCCATGCAGGCCCTAGACTGCACTTCTTGCATGATACTATCCTGGAGTCCATGTAGTGCCTTGGTGGGTATTTGTTCCATGACCATTTCCACCCATTCCACCTCCTTCAGGGGCTTCTGCGTAGTCTCCTGATCGAATCTGATCATTTGACACATGACCGTAAAGGTCTCCCTGGCCTGGACTATGAACTGTAATGTCTCCTCTCCTTCTTTCTGTGAAGGCACCCGCTGTGTATTTTCTTGTTGCTAGGTTGTGGCTTATTGTCCTACGTGGCTTCGTAATTATTGTAGATTCTCATGGACCTCTATAATCTTGGCCATGATCTCTTTTCGTTGCGCGTCTATAATTCAGACCACTTATTCCCACCTATATTGGGCCTTGTTCACGACTATCTCTGCATCATCCTCTATCAAGGTGATGACTGGGTCCTCTATGTCATATTTCCTTTTCTTGCGTGCCTCTTTCTCTTGTGCAATATTCTTGAATATTTGTGAGGGTTGTGCCTCACTTATTGTACCCTGGATTATTTCCTCTCTAGCTTGTGAAGTATCCTTTCTTTTGGTTTGTGGATGGCTTCATGTCATTGTTGTTGTTGTTGTTCTCCTTGGTCATTTTAGTACTGTGATGCTTCTGGTTGGATGATTCCGTGCTATAGTCGTTTTGGTATTATCGATCAGGCTGCTTGTTCTCGTTGAAGAGCCTGATTCAGACTTATCCTTAGGCCTATAGGATTGCACTATGACTGTCCTTGTTGTTGATATTTCTATTGGTTGCTACCACTACACATGTCAGTATTTAACTATCCAGTTCGCTTCCTCTTTGGTGACACAGTACTGCATTTCTAACCATGCCTTCTTTGGATCCCTTGCTTCTTGGATCCACATGTGATATCTAGATGCCTTGAACTTGGCTATCCCATATGGTCTTGGACTACCTCCATAGGTATGTGCCACACATTTGTTGTGCGTTGTTGTATCACTTCTATCAACATTGCAAAAATGATGTTGTTTTCCTGTTGCGTTTTGTTGTCCTTGGCTCGCCAAAGGGACTCGTATCTGGCCGCATAACATTTTCCTTTCCTATTGAGGAAACCTGAGAAATATTTCTTCTGCTAAAGCTATCAGGATGATCAACCATGAGTAATGGAACTTGGTTCCATTGTCTTGCATGTCTCTACAATCTATTAAAAGATGGTTCAATAGGTATGATGCCCAACTGAACATGACCCCCTTTGTGCACTGCGAAACTACTGCAATAACACCTGTTGGTGCTTCCTCTTTATGACATTTCCTCAAAATTTTTCAATCCATAAGCCTGCTAGTGAACCTTGTTGCATTTTCGTTGATATCCTTGATGACAATTCCCCTATTTCCCCGAGTGGTGTCGAACTGTGCTTTAACCAATTCTATGATTTCTTTCTCACACACCTTGTTATCCAAGTATTCCTATCGATGTGTGTTGAATTTGGTGAGTCTTGTGATCTTGGAAAGAATTTCCACATCTATATGTACCAGCCTATCCATCCAAAGGATTCCTCTCTGTATGCGAGAGACTAGTTGTGTAGCGTACCTTTTACACTACCCATGTTTCCAAACCTCTCAGTTACCATTCTATACATGAATGATTACATAATTTGTACAGACATTATAAGAAAATGAATTTAACATAATTAAACACATTTAAATTACAGAGTGAAACATATCTGGTTACTACTATAATTAAACATTCCATCGCATTCCATAGTAACTCATTTACACAGCGGAAAACATGATACATGAACAACACAGTCATGCCAAATGTGATAAAAAAATAATTCAGATACTTATCTTTGAACCGCTGTAGAATTCACCAAC
>ML819099.1:99121-129876 GCA_009831015.1 Picea engelmannii | reverse complement strand
GGCTCTCCCAAAGACAGTCGGATCGAATGGATCAGAACCGCCTCACAGCTTACTGCATTAGTTTTATTTGCATGCACCAGGGTTGACACTTGTCACCCTGGAAACTGCATGCGTTCCATCCGTACGCCTTCCTCCCACCACTTGGGAGATCACGTGTCCTTCCAAAGGACTTAGGATAAAATAATATGCACATGGCTCTTTTTGGAAATAATATTAAAATATTATTCCAGGCCTAAGCCTCCTAGGCTTAGCCCCTAGGCTCAACACTCAGCCCCTTTCCCACCTTCCAGCCCCTAATTCCTTTCCCACTCTGTGGACGCTCAGTCCCCCATCACTCATTCATCGTGGTCGGTCTGCACTGGTGGTGTTTATATTTTATTAATTGATTTGCATACATACAAGTACATCAATAGGCTCCTGGCCTTCAACACTTAGGCTCCCTGGCCTATCAAAACACATAATCCTACATCTTATGCAAAACTTGGCTCACCAGCCTATAGAACACGTTTACAATTCTTTGCATATAACATGATCTATAACGGGGCTCGGCCTTGGGGACACTACAAGTTGTTTCACGCAGAGGCTAACATTCATACCATGCCTGAAATGTGGTATATCCAGCAGGCTCATGATGCTTGAGTTATAGAGCCTCGTTATCCATTGTGCGGACTCTAGTAAGGGTTTTTCGTGGCTCCCAACTTCCCCTATGTTTATTAAATAAGTGTTATCAGCCAAATCTAGGAATTTGGCTGCATCACGCACATCATGGTCTGCATACCTGAGTTTTGGTACCTTCCCCAACATATCCTCCATAATAATCATTATGTCTGGGAGATATGGGAGTGTAATATCCATGGCGTCTGGTGCCTTTCCTTTCTATCCTACAAGAGATGTCCCTGCCTCTACTATGTATGAATCCTCTTATTCCCTTTCGGACTCTAGTCAGTCGATGATATATTCAACCAACACTTCCTCGTGTTCATGGGAGTGTCGTAGTCCCATTGTTTCGTTGGGAATTGCAGGCATCTCAGGGTTAGGGTTCGAAATACCATCTTGGGCCCCGAAGTTCTACCCTATTTCTCTACCCTATGTCAGGCTAATTTATTATGTGTCTGAGGTAGTAACATGCTCCATCTCGACCATGTTCTTGGGCTATGGCATTCTTTCCTTACGCCTTTGGCCCTGCCAAGTAACCTAGACGTACTGGTCTGGCACGCCAAACTTTAGTGGGGTCATTCTTTCTTGAATTCACACACTTTCTTGATTTTGTGTAAAATGCTAGCTAGGTAACGCACTTTTTTTCTCGCTCTGTGCTCAAAAATCACTAAGTGTTAAATAAACATGTGCTTTCCGCATTTTATAGAGCTGATCTTATTTTTTTCACTTTTCACGTGGATTTGCGTAGAGTATAATTTTTCTTGTGTGTTTTATTCTAATGTTTGTCATGGTAATTAATATGCACAAATTCTTTCCACACTTTCTTATGGTTCAATCAACTTCTCTGTCTTTTTGTGTTTTTCTTCCATTGTTGGCCCTCAACCAAGTTTTGGGTAACTTTGATCAGTTTTGAAGGTTTTGGTCCACTTTTGGACTTCGACACACTGGTCAAAGTAAGAGCACCCAGGCAGAGCTGAGATCATGGATCTCACCTATTTTGAGGGTTATGTGGACCCAGTAAGGGGTCCTCTGGGTTTTTTAACGGGTTTATGGGATGTCGACCCATGGGTTTTCCCCATGTTTAGGCCTTATGGTAAGATTTTGTAAAGTATAAATATAAATAAGAGGAATGTATTGTAGAAGTAGTAGTTCTATGTGCGAAAGAATGTATGTGGTCGAGGCATTGTGCTCGATTATTATTTTGTAGACTGTTCTTAGTGCTTGTGATGCTCAGTGTGGAGAAGGTGCTAAGAGATTTTGGCTGTATGCATTTGACCTATTTTTCGAAGGTAAAGAAGGAGGATCTAGTGCTTAGTGTGCAAATCTCCTGTCTTGTGCGAAGTTTGACTCTGTGTCTTAGTGCACAAGAGTGACTGGATGTAAGATTTTGGCAAATAATAAAGAGGTGAAGCGGTTTGTGGACATAGCCCCACCCTGGGGTGAACCACGTATATCTGGTGTTTCATGGTTTTCTTTGTGCAATGTCATTTATGTTATGCATTTGCTTAGTTCTTTGATTATGATGTGTAATGAAAATATATTTTGTTTCTTAAGTACTTTACTTATGTTAAAGGGTAAATGAATGCTAGTATTAACTCATAGTGTTAAGTGATAAGTGCTCAGTGTGCATAATCACTTGTTGTTACTGCACTTATCTGTCTTTGATTATGCTTTGCAGTGTTAATGAGGTTAATAAACTAATGCATGATCACTTCCTAAGCATTAACATAATATTCTGCGAATTGCTCTTATCACATAATCATGTCCTAGCCTGGTTACAGACACCTGCGTCTTGTAACCCCCCCTTCTTCTACCTCGGGTGAGACTTCGCCTACTTTGCAGGTGTTTCCGAAAGGGCCGCTAGTTGGGGTTTTTTTGGTGCACTGTTAAGCATTGAACCCTGGGTCTTCCCCTGTGCCAACAAATGGTTCCGTTGACGGGACCTGAAACTGTGTTTGCTGGGAACTGAAGTGAAGAAAAAGAAAATCTCTGTGAATAGGTCTGCTGCTGAAGTGTGCAGTACTCTACTTGACTTGTGAAGCTTTTTTCCAAGAAAGTAAGTTGTTTTGAAGAAAAGAGGTAAGATTATAAAAGAGGAAAGCTTTGTGATTTGGTAAGAGAAAGATAAGTGAAATTTTTTGTTTTGAAAGCATGAATTTAAGTATGTTTAATAGATTATGTCCTAGTCTGAAGGCTAGGGTGCAGTTGAAAGAAAGAGTTTATTTGAGTAAATTTAATAAATGAAGAAATATATCTTATCCCTATGCATAGAAATACTTTTCGGACTGATAAGTGGATGTAGGAACCTAGAAATATTTTTTGCAGATTGCAGGTCCAACACTATGATCCTAGGGGAAGTGCGAAGTACATAAACCATTGGGGAACATTTAAGAGAAAAAGAGGATTGAATTTGTGTTATAATTGCAGAAGGTCGGGAAATTTTGCTAAGGAATGCTCTGAGGTAGGCCCTATTTGTCTTTGTTGTAAGGTTGTTGGTCATAAGGTTGAGGATTGTCCAAGGATTATTTCTAAAGTTGAAGGGAGGGACATAAGACAAGAAAGTTATGAAAAGAGTCAAGAGACTAAAGGTATGTTAGAAAGGCATAAAGAGAAAAGGTCAGAGAAAGTTCAGACTATGTTATTACAGTTGGAAGAAACGATGGATGTTCATAAAGATGTCATTTTACCAGAAATCCTTAAAGAAAAACAACGCATAAGTGCAAGAATAAAAGACTTTGACATAGACTATATAGTCTTAGATGAAGAAAAACAAGTGAATATTATGATAGAAGAAACTTGGGAAGTTTTGGGGAAGCCTATTGTGCTACCTTCTTTAGGAAGGATAGGCTTGTTTAAGGGAAAGATGATAACTTTATATGGAAGAGTAACTATTGTACCTATTATTGTTCATGGAACATCGAGTGAAGAAGAATTTGAAGTCATTAGGTTTTTTGAGAACAATGCCCCTTCCCCACTTTTGTTAGGTAAGAATTGGATTGAGAAGGATCATATCATAAGGAAAGTAGAGGAAGAAGCTATAGAAAACAAAAAGCAAGAATTAAGGGATCTCATAGCTAGGAAAATAGACCAAATAAGAGAAAAACGAGAGGATAAGTTGAATCAATAGAGAAAAGTAACAACGCAGGAGGTATAGAAAGAAAAAGAATTAGCTATCAAGGTTGAAAGAATGCAAGAAGGATTGAAGGACCTATCTATCCAAGAGAGAAGTGTGCCCACTCAGGAAGTGTTAAGAAAATGGATATTAACTTCAGAACCTTTGAGGGTACCTCAATAGTGTGAAGCCACTACGCTGGGGGAAGATAAGAATAAAAATGGAAAGAGGATTCAAGAAGTAGTTAAAGAGACTCAGATAATAGGAAAGAAGGCAAGGAAGCTCAATAAAATGAAGGCTAAGTTGGAAAAGCTACAAGAAGTTAAGGAAAATATATGGAATACTTCTTATGAAGTTCCACCTTGATCCCCACTTCATTTACATCACCGCACGAAGAGATGAGCACCAGGAAAGATTGTAGTCATACTATAAGCTCACAGATGCAGATATGGAACATATTATAAAGGATTGGCCAAAACAATTTCTTATACCTGTCATCGATGTAGAGTTATCTGACACTAATAATATAGGAAGCCCGATGGTTACACGAGTTGAACATGTCGGATAGTACAATGGGACGAAGAAGCAGAGGGAATGCAAAAAGCAGGTTGAAATCCAAGACATAGAGAGTGACGAAGAGGGAAAAGAGGAAATCTATGGAGATAGAGGATCTATCTCGCTAGGAGGAGGAGAAAATGAAGCAGAGGGATAGGGAGGAGGAGATGAAGGAGAAGAAGAGCAAGGAGGAGGCGAAGCTACCTTGTTGTGATAGTGACCCCACAAAAGAGGAAAGTTACTCCGAAGATACCTTCAGCAAGGAAGAAAATGCATGCCAATATGCCACAATTGGAAGCCACTCTCACTGACGACGACATTATTCTGGTCCGCGGAGCTATGGAGGATGCCTCTGGAGACATGTTGTAGAGATACGAAGAGAAACAGGTGGATTTATATGAAAGGATTGAGAGGGAGTTGAAGGAAGTGCAACAAGATGTCCACTTGGTCTATGCAGTGCCTACTGCACTATATGTGCCTTCCTCATCAAATATCGCAGACTTGGGGTACAAATCAACTCCGTAGGGTGAACTAGGGATTTGGATCACCCTCCCCTAGTACAACATCAAGTTTCCCACCCCCGCAATAGTAAAGGCTAGACCCAACTTGGATGTTGAGGTTAATCTTAAAGGAATACCTCCAGAACAAGTTGAAGTATTGGAGGAAGGTTTGAAGCAATACAAAAGGGAACAGAGAGAAATGACCACTGAAAGAGAAGCCTAGATAAGAAGGCTTGCCGATGCAATAGAATCTCAGTTCCATAGAGCTCAGTAAGAGAAGGAGAAGGCTACGTAAGCCTTGCAAAAGGAGAAAGATGAAGTCCTAGTACAGTTATGAGTAGCACATGGCAATGCAGTTTCCTATGAAAGCGAGAAAGCAGAGCTTTGGACAAAGCTTCAAGAGGAAAATAAAGTACATGAAGCCCAACTACAGAAGGAAAAAGAGAAGTTGTTCACAAAGAAGGTTGTGGTCAAAGAAGTAGTAAGAAAAGTGCATCGCTCTGTGCTAGGCTTGGTACATGAGGAGCAAGAACATGTCGAAGCTCAAGTAGTGAAGCTCGCAGAGACCCTCCAGTAGTTTCAGGCTAGGATAGATGAACTGGAGGCCCGAACAGTGTCGAACACCCCGCAGGAGGTGCGTGACCAGAGGGAGGAGTTCGCCAAAAACACAGTAGCAAGTATAAAATCCCTTGCTGTGGCATGAAAATCATTGAGTGATAGAAATGCCCAGATGTATGAATGCCTCTCCGAGGATCCAGAGTTAAATAATCTAGAGGCTCAGTTATAGGAGGTGTAGTAGCAAGCATTTTCATTGCAGGCATAGATGAAGCTACTCATAGAAGTGGAAAGTATGAAGAGATCCCAGGAGAAATGCACAGTATAACAATAGATTGCTTCCCTCTAGGGTAAGGTGATGGAAGTAAAATAGAATTTAAAACATGTGTAGGATGAAGCTTGCAAGGTGTTCGACGAGACCGATAGCCAAGGTTCACATTTAGATCAAATAGTTGCAGCAGTAGAACAACGCCTGGAAGGGCCTGTTACAAAGAAGACAGTCCAAGAGCTCACTGAGCAGGAGCCTTAGGCGAGGCAGTAAGTCGAGGAAGCTAGAGTTAATCTCGAGGATTTTGAAGCAACATTGTCTGGACTAGAGTGACTTGGGATGAGTCACAGGTGAGTTTTGGGGGCCTGTTGGCCCTCGACCAAGTTTTGGGGAAACTTTGGTCAGTTTTGGAGGTTTTGGTCCACTTTTGGACTTTGACACGTTGGTCAAAGTAGGAGCGCTCAGGAAGAGATGAGATCACAGATATCACCTATTTTGAGGGTTATGTGGACCCAGTAAGGGGTCCTCTGGGTTTTTTAATGGGTTTATGGGATGTCAGCCCAGGGGTTTTCCCCATTTTAGGCCTTATTGTAAGATTTTGTAAAGTATAAATAAGAAGAATGTATGGTAGAAGTAGTAGTTCTGTGTGCGAAGGAATGTATGTGGTTGAGGCTTTGTGCTCAACTATGATTTTGTATACTATGCTTAGTGCTTTTGATTCTCAGTGTGGAGCATGTGCTAAGTGTCATGATAAAATATTTTGGCTCTGTGCATTTGACCTATTTTTGGAAGGTAAATAAGGAGGATCTAGTGCTTAGTGCGCAGATCTCCTGTCTTGTGCAAAGTTTCACTCTGTGGCTTAGTGCACATGAGTGACTGGATGTAATATTTTGGCGAATAATAAAGAGGCGAAGTGGTTTGTGGATGTATCCCCACCTTGGGGTGAACCATGCATATCTGGTGTTTCATGGTTTTCTTTGTGCAGTGTCATTTATGTTATGCATTTTCTTAATGCTTTGATTATGATGTGTAATGAATATATATTTTGTTGCTTAAGTACTTTACTTATGTTAAAGGGTAAATGAATGCTAGACTTAACTCATAGTGCTAAGTGATAAGTGCTCAGGGTGCATAATCACTTGTTGTTACTGCACTTATCTGTCTTTGATTATTCTCTGTGGTGTTAATGAGGTTAATAAACTAATTCATGATCACTTCCTAAGTGTTAACAAAATATTCTGCGAAGTGCTCTTATTACAGAATCATTTCCCAGCCTGGTTAAAGACACCTGCATCCTGTAACCCCCCCTGCTTCTACCTGAGGTGAGACCTCTCCTTCTTCGCAGGTGTTGCTGAAAGGGATGGTAGTCGGGGTTTTGTTGGTGCATTTTTAAGCGTTGAACCCTGGGTCTGCCCCTATGCCAACAAATGGTTCTGTTGTCGGGACCTAAAACTGTGATTCCTGGGAACTAAAGTAAAGAAAAGGAAAAGCTCTATGCATAGGTCTGTTGTTGAAGTCTGCAACAATCTACTTGAATTGTGAAGCTTTGTGCCAAGAAAGTAAGTTGTTCTGAAGAAAAGAGGTAAGATTCTAAAAGAGGCAAGCTTTGTGCTTTAGTAAGAGAAAGATAAATGCAAATTTTTGTTTTGAAAGAATGAATTTAAGTATGTTTAATAGATTTTGTCCTAGGTTGAAGGCTAGGGCACAGTTGAAAGAAAGAGTTGATTTGAATAAATTTAATAGAAATGAAGAAAGATATCTTATTCCTATGCATAGTGTTGAAACCAGGTCTCAAAGTTTTTATCTCTAAGACTAAGATTTTCTTTTCCGGGATTCGGCTTTTCATAAGGTATAATCCTCTCTATCAGTTCCAAAAGCCCGGTATCGAAATCCCGAAATGGCTTTATTTTTTAATAATAAAAGGCAGAAAACTCAAGTGTTTTAAAGTCCCGACGCACGTACTTTTAATCACGATAAATTAAAACCCTAAAGGAGTTAATTAACAATCTTTTAACCTTTCAGGATTCAGGTTCACTAAGAGCAATACGTTTTCAATACATATCGAATCGCGAAATCCCGATCCCCTATTTCCCGAAAAAATGGAAGTTAGTTATTGATCCTGATTAATTAAATTACTAATACCAAAGCTAAGGCCTAAACTAATCTCGTCGCGATTTCGGGATTAGAGGTTTAGTGGTGACATACCTCATGTAAGCAAGATCCCCGAAACCCCGAAACGTGAAGTCTCGACTCAATACCAAAGCTAAGGCCTAAACCAATCTCATCGTGATTTTAGGATTCGGGGTTTAGTGGTGACATACCTCGTGTAAGAAAGATCGTCGAAACCCCGAAACTCGAAATCTCAACTCAAAATTGATGTTTAAAATGAACTAACTTCGTTTTAAAAACACAATTAATGGTAATTAAACTTCTTAGGTATTTTCATTTTTCGGGTTCCGTTGAACGAGATCTTTCGATTTTTGAATTTAGAATCGCCGAAATACGGCCATATTAATAACGAATAGCTGGTGATTTCTGTGACGCATATGTGTATCTCAGAAATATTCTCTGCGTTAAAGGTATTAAGTTCTTGGCAGCTGCGTCAGTACTTTTACCATAAATGAGTTAAAGGAAAATTAAAGGTTTGTGTTTTGAACCTTATTCTTGTTCTTTCTATAAGGAGTAAGTCACATCTAGCCAAGATTATACACCTCTCTTCTGTGACTGGTTTTCGTTCCAATACGAAAGTTATGGCACCAAAGAAGGGACCCAAGAAGAGTGAAGATACAACTGAGATTTGCAGCCCAGAGGGAGATGTCATATCCAACACCACGCCACATGCTACCGGCTTGATCAAATCCTGGAGACAAATCTATGAAATTATGGACTACGAGATAAAAAAATTCCCCTAATGTTTCCGAGAATCACCTTCGGGACATAGCATAATCATAACTTCACAAGATTGCAGCATGCCCATGGCTCATGAAGTACAACAACATGATCAGTTGGGCTTTAGAGAAGATTGATATTCCAATGAGAAGCATTTTAAACCATCAAGCGATCATTATCGACTCATTCAGACCTGAACATATCCAGGTAATGTACAAACTCTCACCCAATCCTAAATACATTTACAATGCCGAATTTATAGCTGAATTTCAAAGAAAGGAATGTACTGAGGCAGACCAAACTTACCTTGATTTAATCAAAGGCTGGTGGAGATGTCCATCAAAATTTAGGGCCGATACCCACAGAATTTATAATTATGCCACAGCTTCTTTGAATGAGTACATGGTTTATGTATCCATGATGCTATGCAGAATCTTTGGCAAAAAGAGTCCCTGTCATTCCCCGCAGAATGGGTGCCCTTTTTAGAGGAAGCATCAGAAGGATATAGTTTTAACTGGAGCAAGATTTTATCCGAAAACCTAGCCAAAGAGGTTTCAGATTACAAAGCTGCAAGATCTCAAGGTCAACTAGTGGCCTTTTACTTGTTGGCATACATCATGAATGCAATTTGGTTTATGACTCCATTCCCCCTGATGAATTGGAGTTGGAAAATAACTTGCCTCAAACCCATTCACGAGTATCACTCTGAGCTGTGGGAAGAAAACGCAAAAAAATCGTTTTACGAAATTTGTCATTTTGTAGTAATACCAATGCATAAAATGTTTTATGGCTGTGACCCTCCTCGCATTTCTGAAACAATTTCAAAAAACCTCAAGGCAATAGCCGACTGGTTCATTGAATAAATCTTCTCCTACATCAGGGTTTATGGGTGCTCAATCCCCCCTCATGCGCTTCCAAAATTCCTCCCAGACAGACTGGTGTGTAGGGAAGTAGCACACAAAATAGTGAAAGGTGGTATCGGAATAGAGCTAAAGGTGGCTCAAAATAAGTCATGGCCAATCTTCCCTATGCACATCAAGAAATTTTCATTACAAAACTTGGGCTATTCCAAGGTGGAAGCAGAAGCACTCGAAGAAGTCAAATTGTTAAATATTGAGTACAAAAGGCATGACCCTTATCAACTAGTGAACAAACACCTGATACACTGCAATATGAAAGCATATGAACATGAGGAGTCCCCTTGGGATGACATGTTCAAAGGGACTAAGACTTATAAAGAGGTGTTAGAACGAGTACAGACACTATCGTCCGACTTGCAAGCTAGCTTTCAGACCTTTCAGAAGCATAGATGGAGTGGTCTTCCCAAAGTATTACAAGGAGAAGAAATCACCCTCCCCCAGAAGCAAGAAATTGTTCCCCCAGGCTTTGAATAGGAAGCACAGAAGAAGGACAATCCCGAAAAAGTCCCACAGGATATGGAAAGTCCCCCACAAAACAAAGAGGCCTTATAGACAAAAAAATTAGAGACAGAAGCAGAGAGGAGATCTGGGAGACCTCTCGAGTCCAGTAAGGTTACTCCCCCTTCATCACCTAGTGTTGATATCAATATGCCTAAGGCGATAGGAGGGAAAGGATCTACAAAGCTAGGAAGTCCCATAGCTTCCTTAACCCCCTTACAGTCCACTTTTGGATTCCCACAGACAGGAGCCCTATTTGTTGATGACCTCACCTCTATCTCCATAGATGAGATTACTCCTTCTAATTATTTTTTCAACAGAAAAAGGAAGACCGTCCTGAAACAAGAGATGTATATGAAGGAGGGGAGTATGGTAAAAAAGCATAAAGTCTTGATAGATGGACATAATTTGGAGGAGGAGGATTTCGCTACAGAGATAGCAGGTTCCATGGGAGCCATGGCAACAACAAACTTTTTTATCGTTGGAAACATGAGAATGAGGATAAAGAAGAGTAATAACATGATAGCTCAATTACAATATCAGTTAAAGAATGCTGAGAAGAACATCAGAGAAGAGGTGAGTAAAAGCTTGGAGCAGACCAGGGCTGTCGAAAGGCTATAAATTCAATTACTCAAATCAAGCCTGGACGAAATGAACCAGAAGATACAAGCAAGTCAAGTGCAGGTTTCTTAGCAAAAGGAGCATGCAAAACAATTACAGGTTAGGTTAAATTTGATGGAAGGTCTGGTTATAGTTTTAAAGGATTTCCAGACCCTCTCGCTGGAAATGCATACAAAGATAGAAGTCGAGCAGCAGGGACTGATCTCCAAAATAGGGATCGTCCATAATTACCTTCAAGAGGTAAGCTAATCTCTTGATAATATTATTTTACTAGAAAAGGAAGCTAAAGCAATAAGGAATACTTTCCAGAAATAGGTTTCATGTTCAAGGAATAAAGAGGTGACAAAAAATATAAAGCTCTCTATCACATAACAAATAAAAGGAGACATCATGCTCAAGGTATGAAAAACAAATATGTCTGAGAGAAAGAAGATAGTCAAAGAAATCAAAGATGATTGTGAAGGAATCCTTGATTATTTGGATAAGAAATCATTAGGGATTGCAAAAGATGACTGCTTCGAGTCAATGGGGTAGATAAA
Organism: Picea engelmannii; assembly: GCA_009831015.1. Taxonomy (NCBI): domain Eukaryota; kingdom Viridiplantae; phylum Streptophyta; class Pinopsida; order Pinales; family Pinaceae; genus Picea; species Picea engelmannii. The sequence continues at coordinate 118,762 of ML819099.1, read as the reverse complement.
CATTGAAAAGAAGCAGTTGGATTGCAAAGAAAGTTTGAAGAAGATTCAGACTGAAATTTTACAATTGAAAGGAATCGATGTCAACCTAATAAACAGATGGTTGGTACAACCCAGTTTAAAATTGCAGGCGATCAAGTTTTCAGACCAAGGTTTTGAAGACCGGTTCCCAAAGGTACAAAGAAAGTTCTATCTGTTTGCGACTAAAGATCTTCCAACACCTCCTAGAAACTTTTTCCATTTTCTGGAGAAATGTATTGAAAGTGTAGCATCCAAGGAGGGAGAGACTTCGACTAACCAGTGAAGATCGTTTGGAAACTCATACTATTGAAAGGATAGATAAACAAAATTTAATCGTGCAATGATTAAGGTTGTAGTTTTGTAACTACTTTTCTCCTAGGAAGTAGGATATTTCTAACCATCAAGTATGGATGAACTTGTATAAATACAGGGAACGAAGACTAAAACAAGGCTTTTTGATCTCTCTGAAAAAGATTGTTGACAAAGTAATTTTGAAGAAACTCTAAATTAATAGAAATACAGATTGAAGATTCCAGATCTTGTCACCTTTGAGTTATGTGTTTCCCTGTCATTTCATATTTCTTACACATGTTTAATTGATGGATGCTTGACCACAATTTAGTGCAACCTCTACTGTGAATTTTTTTTTTTTTTTATTTCAAATCATTTACAGTTTTTCCTCTGTATTTGTTATCAACGGATACAAGACCTATAGATTCTTAGATTTCAACATCATATGCTTCATTAATATTTTTATCATTTCCTAGTCTTCTGTTACAATGTGAGATTCCTCTGAAATTGATGCCTCATTTTGCTAATAGCTTTATGTTTTTCTCCATATCATGCATATTTATTTTCTTTAAAATTTAACTCAGATACAAGAAAAGGCCTACAATTTGATCTGACTAATTATTTATGTTTTAACATCATTTTCATTACTTTGTGGAATAGAGATAATCAACCTAAAAAGAAAACACGAAATCTTATCCTCCTTTACTTTCCACCTTCATGACAGTACGAGTTGCAAGGCAGCTTAACAACGAGCTCGGTCTCTTGGATCAAACCGCCATTGCTCTAAATTTATTTAACACTATTTTACAAACATCAAATAACTGGGTTGACTTAGAATGTTCATGGGCAACAATTGAGAGAGATATCAGTATCGAGGAAAACTGGGAGTTTTAACAGAGACAGTTGAGAAACCGACAATAACCTTTACCTTTTTATCAATCTTTTTTCTATTCTTATCTCCCTCTATTTTTTCAGATGCCTTGACAATATACTTTAAATCCTTAAGGTATAAACTCAGGAACAACACATATAAAGAGTTTTTGGACTGATAAGTGGATGCAGGGACCTAGAAAGAATTTTTGCAGATTACAGGTCCAACACTATGATCCTAGGGAAAGTGCGTAGTACAAAAAATATTGGGGAACATTTAAGAGAAAAAGAGGATTGAATTTGTGTTATAATTGCAGAAGGTTGGGACATCTTTCTAAGGAATGCCCTGAGGTAGGCCCTATTTGTCTTTGTTGTAAGGTTTTTGGTCATAGGGTTGAGGATTGTCCAAGGATTATTGCTAAAGTTGAAGGGAGGGACATAAGACAAGAAAATTATGAAAAGAGTCAAGAGACTAAGGGTATGTTAGAAATTCGTAAAGAGAAAAGGTCAGAGAAAGTTCAGACTATGTTATTACAGTTGGAAGAATCGATGGATGTTCATAAAGATGTCAGTTTACCAGAAGTCCTGAAAGCAAAACATCGCATAAGTGAAAGAATTAAATACTTCGACATAGACTGTATAGTCTTGGATGAAGAAACACATGTGAATATTATGACAGAAGAAACTTGGGAAGTTTTGGGGAAGCCTACTGTGGTACTTTATTTAGGAAGGATAGGCTTGTTTAAAGGAAAGATGATAACTTTATGTGGAAGAGTAACTACTGTACCTATTATTCTTCATGGAACATCGAATGAAGAAGAATTTGAAGTCATTAGGTTTGTTGAGTACAACGCCCCTTTCTCACTTTTGTTAGGTAAGACTTGGATTGAGAAGGATTAGATCAGAAGGAAAGTAGAGGAAGAAGCTACATAAAAGAAAAAGAAATAATTAAGAGATCTCATATCTAGGGAAATAGACGAACTAAGAGAAGAACGAGAGGATAAGTCGAAGCAACAGAGCAAAGTAACAACACAAGAGGGATATAAAGAAAAATAATTAGCTATCAAGGTTGAAAGAATGCAAGAAGGCTTGAAGGACCTATCTATCCAAGAGAGAAGTGTGCCCACTCAGTAAGTGTTAAGAAAAGGGATATTAACTTTAGAACCTTTGAGGGTACCTCAATAGTGCGAAGCCACTACGCTGGGGGAAGATAAGAATACAAATGGAAAGAGGATTCTAGAAGCAGTTAAAGAGACTCAGATAATAGGAAAGCAAACAAGGAAGCTTAATAAAAAGAAGGCTAAGTTGGAAAAGCTACAAGAAGTTAAGGAAACTAGATGGAAAACTTATTACGAAGTTCTGCATTGATCCCCACTTCATTTACATCACCACACGAAGAGATGAGCACTAGGAAAGATTGTAGTCATACTATAATCTCACAGATGCAGATATGGAATAGATTATAAAGGATTGGCGAAAAAAAATTCTTGTACCTGTTGCCGATGCAGAGTTATCTGACACTGATACTATAGAAACCCCAATGGTTATGAAATTTGAACATGTTGAACAATCTAGTGGGGCGAAGAAGCAGAGGGAACACAAAAAGCAAGTTGAAATCTAGGACATAGAGAGTGAGGAACAGGATGAAGAAGAAACCTATAGAGATAGTGGATCTAGCTCTCCAGGAGGAGGAGAATACGAAGCAAAAGGATAGGGAGGAGGAGATGAAGGAGAAGAAGAGCAAGGAGGAGGTGAAGCTACTATCACCCCACCACCTGAATATCCCCCTATTGTGATAGTGACCCCACAAAAGAGGAAAGTTACTTCGAAGATACCTTCAACAAGGAAGAAAATGTGTGCCAATAAGCCACATTTATAAGCCACTCTCACCGACGAAGACATTATTCTGGTTTGCGAAGCTGTGGAGGATGCCTCTGAAGACATGTTGCAAAGATACAAAGAGAAACAAGTGGAGTTATATGAAAGGAATTAGAGTGAGTTGAAGGAAGTGAAACAACCTGTTCGCTTGGTCCACACAGTGCATACTTCTTCGTCTGCACCTTCCTCATCACATAATGCATACTTGGGGGATGAATCAACTCCGCAGGGTGAACTGGGTATTTGGATCACCCTCCCCCAGTAGAGCATCAAGTTTCCCACCCCCGCAACACTACAGACTAGCCCCAACTTGGATGTTGAGGTTAACCTTAAAGAAATACCTCCAGAAAAAGTCAAAGTATTGGAGGCAGGTTTGAAGGCATACAAAATGGAACAGAGAGAAATGACCTCTGAAAGAGAAGCCAAAATAAGAAGGATTGTTGATACAAAAGAAACTCGGTTCTAGAGAGCTTAGGAAGAGAAGGAGAAGGCTACAAAATCCTTGCAAAAGGAGAAAGACGAAGTCTTAGTATAGTTACGAGCAGCACAGGACAATGTAGTTTCCTATGAAAGCAAGAAAGCAGAGCTTTAGACAAAGCTTCAGGAGGAAAAGAAAGCTAGTGAAGCCCAGCTACAGAAGGAAAAAGAGAAGTTGCTCGCAGAGCAAGCTGTGGTCGAAGAAGCAGTAAGTAAAGTGTGTCACTTTGTGCCAGGCTTGGTACGGGAGGAGCAACAATGTGTCGAATATTAAGTAGTGAAGCTCGCAGAGACCCTCCAATAGTTTCAGGCTAGGATAGATGAATTGGAGGCTCAAAAAGTGCTAAACACCCCGCAGGAGGTGCGTGACCAGAGGGAGGAGTCCACCAAAAAAACAGTAGCAGGTATAAAATCCCTCACCTCGACATGTAAATAGTTGAGTGATAGAAGCACCTGGACATATGAATGCCTCACTGAGGATCTAGAGTTAAAGAAGCTAGAGGCTCAGTTACAAGAGGTGCATCAACAAGAATTTTTATTGCAGGCGCAGATGAACATGCTCACAACAGTGGAAAGGATGAAGAGATCCCAGGAGCAACACATAGTTCAACAACAGATCACTGCCCTCCAGGGTAAGGTGAGGGAAGTAACACAGAAGTTACAACCTGTGCAGGACAAATCTTGCAAGGTGTTCAGGGAGATCGATAGCCAAGGTTCACAGTTATATCAAGTAGTTGCAACAATAGAACAATGCCTGGAAGGGCATGTTACAAAGAATATAGTCCAGGAGCTCATTGAGAAGGAGGGTCAAGCGAGGCAGCAAGTCGAGGCAGCTCGAGTTAAGCTCGAGGATTTTGAAGCAGCATTGTCCAGACCTGAGTGACTCGGGACGAGTCATAGGTGATTTTTGGGGGCCTGTTGGCCCTCGACCAAGTTTTGGGGAAACTTTGGTAAGTTTTGGAGGTTTTGGTCCACTTTTGGTCTTCGACACGCTGGTCAAAGTAGGAGCACCCAGGTGGAGTTAAGATCACGAATCTCACCTATATTGAGGGTTATGTGGACCTAGTAAGGGGTCCTCTAGGTTTTGTAATGGGTTTATGGGATGTCCACCCATGGGTTTTCCCCAGTTTAGGCCTTATTGTAAGGTTTTTTAAAGTATAAAGAAGAGGAATGTATTGTAGAAGAAATAGTTTTGTGTGCGAAGGAATGTATGTGGTCGAGGATTTGTGCTCGACTGTGATTTTGTAGACTATGGTTAGTGCTTGTGATGCTCAGTGTGGACTAGGTGCTAAGTGTTGTGATAAGATATTTTGGATCTATGCATTTGACCTATTTTTGGAAGGTAAATAATGAGGATCTAGTGCTTAGTGTGCATATCTCCTGTCTTGTGTGAAGTTCAACTCTATGGATTAATGAACATGAGTGTCTGGATGTAATATTTTGGAAAATAATAAAGAGGCGAAGCGATTTGTGGACATATCCCCATCCTAGGGTGAGCCATGTATATCTAGTGTTTCATAGTTTGCTTTGTGCAGTGTAATTTCTGTTATGCATTTTCTTAGTGCTTTGATTATGATGTGTAATGAATATATATTTTGTTTCTTAAGTACTTTACTTATGTTAAAGGGTAAATGAGGGCTAGACTTAACTCATAGTGCTAAGTTCTCATGGTGCATAATCACTTGTTGTTACTGTTACAAAGAAATCCCCTTGCGGACAAGTGGATTCTCTCTTGGATACTAGACCCCTATAACCAAGATAGAAAATGCTATTGTGGACAATGACATTCCTTTTAGATCTAATTAAGATAATGTATGAAGAGGAAAAAGAAAAGTGTACCTTTTTAATGGCGTTTGTCCTCCCACAGTCCAACTTGAGCTTCAATCCTAAGTTGCTCAATAAGTCCTGTAGAACAAACAAAGATACAACAAACTTCCTATTCTACTGTTATTAGGTCAAAAATAGATCTATCTACTAGAGACAAGTTCATGAAATGTACACAAACTTTAAAGGAAATGGGCCAAGCATAGATTTATATCAATGAGAATAAAGTGGTGCTTACAGCCATGGATGTCGTGCAACAACTTCACCAAGCTCCCTTTGTCCATACCCTTGATCAAATAATCCACACAGAATGTTGATGCTTCAATGATATCTCCCTTATGAGATCATAAGTTTGATACTTCACAATTTCTCTATCTCCATGTCAATACCACTCATGAGATCATAAGTTTGGTATCTCCAATCTATCATGTACCTTTCACCATGAGAAAGCCTCCTTATATAGGCTTGGATAGGCCTAACCACTTAAGATATTCTTGGGATAGGTTGAGGATTCTTCTCCTTCAGTTGTGGATCGTCCCTAAGATCATGCCTTGACCTCAGATTCGAATCCAACCAACTTCAGAGATTGAGGGGATTCTTCCCTGATTTATCTCAACAAACCAAAATTCGCTTAGAAAGGGTAGCACTCCCCCAAAAGGGTGCACAGAGAGTTGCAATGATCCCCCAAAGAAGGCTAGGGAGCGTCGGCGCTCCCTGACAGTGGGTAGGGGAGTGTTGCCTTCCAAAACTCATTTTTGAGTGGTTTTCTTCATGGAAAATTCTTTGTACTCTTCATCAAATGATTTCTCTTCCTAAGACCAATCTTTGAGGGTGTCTTAAGTGTCCATGTGATGTCGTTAGAGGCACGACATAGGAAAAATGGAAGTATGATGTTTGCGAAACTTGCGACAGTTGTGGTCAAGATGCGACACTTGCGGACAATATGCAACACTTACAACACTTGTGGTCAAGATGCGACACTTGCGGACAATATGAGACACTTACAACACTTGTAATGATGACACTTGCAACACTATTTAAGTGAGTAATTTTGATGTGTAAGAGTTACTGTGCTTATCTGTCTTTGATTATGCTCTGCGGTGTTAATGAGGTTAATAAAATAATTCATAATCACTTCCTAAGCATTAACATAATATTTTACGAAGTTCTCTTATCGCATAATCGTGTCCCATCCTGGTTACAGACACCCACGTCCTATAACCCCCCCTTCTTCTACCTCAGGTGAGACTTCTCATGCTTCGTAGTTATCGCTGAAAGGGTCGATAGTCGGGGTTTTGTTGGTGCATTATTAAGCGTTGAACCCTGGGTTTGCCCCTGTGACAACATCTATTTTCTATTTTTGTATTTATTTTTTCTTATTTTTCTCCATTTTATTTATTTTTATCATTTTTCTGTCCTAATTTTTTCTATATTACATTATATACACTCTTTTCTCACTTCACTATGACTTTTAGGTATTAGACGGTCGACTATCCCTGTACAATTTCAGTCGACTCCCGTTGATCATTCCTTTCAGTTCTTCTCCTCCCAAGTCTTTTAGCTGCACAGATCCCCCATATGTGATAGTCTTTACTTCATATGACCCTAGCCAATGCATTATAAATTTACCAGGATGTTGAAAATTTTTGTTGTCATAGAACAGGACTAGGTCTCCCTCATTAAAGCTCTTCTTTTTAATATGTTTGTCATGCCAGGATTTATCTCTTGCTTTTTGTACTTCCTGGTGAAATCCTGCCATAATATTTTCCTCTTCCATTTCCATTGGCTGATTTAACCTTTCCTATACTGTGCCTCTTTCTGTCATGTTGGTAATTGTTGCTACGCGTAGACTGGGTACCAGAAATTCTAATGGCGCCACTACTTCCTTCCCATACACCAATATGAATGGTGTTTTTCCTATCAATTTCTTACATGTGGTCACATATGCCCATAGTACGTTGACATTGCAGATATTAGTCAAAGCATTCTCCAAGATATTATTGAAGGCTTCTACTGTTCCATTTTCCTTAGGATGGTATGGTGTAATCGTCTCATGATATACTTCAAATTCCTCATTCATAGCCCTAATGGTACTGTTGATAAAGTGAGTGCCTTGGTCACTCATCAAAATCCTTGGACATCCAAATCTCGTGATCACTTTCTCAAACAAGAAGTGTGTTGTTGTATCCATGCTGCAATCTTTTACTAGTGTTGCTTCTACCCATATTATTAAGTATCCAGTCACAATAATGATATATATATCTCCTAACCTTTTTGTTGGCAGATGGATTGGTCCAACAAAGTCTATTTCCCATTTTTCAAATACCTGCAAAGTTACTTGTGGTCTTAGAGGCATCTCATTCCTTCTGTTAGATTTTCCCACACTCTAACAAACATCACATTTCTGGCAATATTGCTTGGCATCTCTATGGAATGTTGGCCACCATAATATTGCACGCAATACCTTCTGAGCGGTAGCTTTTCCTTCATAGTGTCCTCCATCTATACCTTCATGAGATTCTACCAAAATTCTAGGCCTTTCATGCTCTAGTACACACCTTCTCAAAATGTTGTCTGTGCCCATGTTGTATAAGTGTCATGCAATAAGTTTATAGTCTACAACTATGAATACCATATTTTTATTCTACATAGTGATAAACTCTTGTGGTGCAATCCCTGAACTTAAGTATTGAATGATATCAACAAAGTATTCATTAGCTACATATACTTAAAATAGTTGTGCATCAAGGAATTTGTCTTCCAAGTTGGTAGGTTCTTCTCCATTACTTACCCTTGACAGGTGATCAGGTCCTGCATTCAGCTTATTTGGTTTGACTATAACTTCGAAATCAAATTCTTGGAATAACAATATCCATCTACAGGTCGTCCCCCCCCTAACACTGGCTTGTTGACTAGATATTTGAGGGAAGAATGGTCTGTGAACATGTTAAATTGTTTACCCAGTAAGTAGTGCCTAAACTTCTGCATTGCATATACCATGTCTAGGCCTTCTCTTTCTGTGGTTTTGTAATTTTTATATGATTTTGACAATTTTCTTCTTGCAAAGGCTATAGGGTGGTCTAAGTCCGTTGCTCTTGGTTGCGCCAAAATTGCTCCAAGTGCTATAGCTAATGCATCTACATGCACATGAAATATCTTTTCCCAATCTGGGAATACTGGGATATGTGTTGTGACCATATTTTCTTTTAAGGTGTCCAATCCTCGTTGACAGTCCTCATTCCCCTGGAATCTGATATCCTTCTTTAACATTTTTTCCATTGGCGCAGTAATCTACACATGCCCCTTTATAAATTTATTGTAATAGCTTGTATGTCCCAGTGTTTATCTCAATTGGTGTACTGACTTTGGTGGTGTTAAGTTTACAATGAATTCAATATTAATAGGATCTACTAGTAAGCCTTGTTTACACACTGTATGTCCCAACAATATTCCAAAAGGTGTCTCAAAAATGTATTTCTTGATATTCAATGATATCTGACATTGTCTGCATCTTTACAACATCATACTTAACACTTATACATGGTCGTTTAACAGACTACATATAGTCCAGTCATCCAGATATAATTATAAAAACTAATGTATGAATTCCTTAAAAGAAGCTATGAATACTCTTGAAAAAATGGTTGGGGCATTCTTCAGCCCAAATGTCATGATTGTATATTGGTAGGATCCCCATTCTATAGAAAAATTAGTCTTATACATGTCCTTTGGAGCTATTTTGATCTGATGCTAACCTGAGAATCCATCTGTAAATGAATATGCTTCCTGGCCTTCCACATTATCTTAGACTTCATCTGTAAAGGGGGTAGAAAAAGGGTCATGTAAGCAAGCATCATTAAGTTCTTCAGATCTACACAAATCTGTATCCCCCCTTGTTTCTTTTCTTGGAATACCATAGGACTTATCCATTCAGATTCCTCTATTGTTTCTATGATACCAGCTTCCAACATTCTGTCAATTTATGCTTTCACTTCTGCTTATATACTGGATTCAGTCTGTAAGGTCTCTTCCTGACATGTCTTGCCTCAGGTTTAAGAGGTATTTTCATCTCTCCTAGATCTTGTGTTGTTCCTTTCATATTTGTAAAGGTCGTTGGGAACAAGTCATTGTATTCGTGCAATAAATCTATTATTCTTTCTACTATTTGTTCATCCCAATAGTCTCCAATACTCGCCATTTTAGGATTTTCTGTTGTCCCAATGTTCACTTTCTTCACTTTTATTGGTGCAACAAATACTTATGATTCCAAAGATGGACCTTCCACCTCTCTTTCTCCTTCAATTTCTATAATTTGGATGTTGCACGGGTCATCTTCATCTGGTGCTTCCTCTTCAACATGATAGCATGAAAATAGTTCTTTGACTGTCTATCTATTATGTTGTTGATATTTTGTCATGAGTTCAACCTCTGGTTCATCAATAAATATCACTCCTCGTATTTTCTTAAGTGTTGAATCAATGTTGGGGTTCTCATGTTCAAATGAGAAAGTTACTACAAAGTTATGTTGTAATGTTGTCCATTATGTAGTGCCTCTATGCATCTCCTGGTCTATATACCAATTCTTTGGGATTCCTTCCAATGTATAGATAAAGTGATGAGACCATTCTTCTGGTGGTGTCATCCTCCATTGTTCTCCAAATGTTCTTCTAGTGTTCCTTTCCCATCATACCTCTGCATTTTATTTCTCCCATGTTCTACACCAAATCTAATGCGTAGTAATCGCTTACATTAGTACCAGTCCTTAATTGTTTCTTTGTGTGCACACCACCATCTTGCAAGTGTGGCCTTGAGTTCAATATCTAGGGCTAAGAGTCTCTGATTCTCTAACACTTCTTCCTCATATTTTTTCATAAATTCCTTTAAGTCATTTACCCCATGAAAATTGGTAGGTTCTCTTATCTCTATACCAACCCATCTTACTGCGCAGTCTATTCTTACGCACCTTCTTGTGGAAACTTCATGTAATCATTGTTGCCAATTCTCCAAACCTGTATCTGATTTGGAAGCACGTGATGTGATTCTTATCAAACTGAGTACCCCATCTGCAGTTGGGTTTACATAGTCTTTTTCACACGCAGTGGTTCTGTACAACTGGTTTATTTCCTCCAGATCTAAACAAGTGGGTTCTACAAACCTAATTTCTCCTTATGAAGGATCTAATGGTGAAATGACTCTTTATTCACCTAATTCAAACATAATTTTCCTTGTATTCAAGTTTATTATGTCCTGGTTATCAAATTCCCAATCCAATCCAAGCAATGTTGGATAAGGTGTTGTGCCATTTACTATCTCTATTACTTAAAATTATGCCATAGTTTGCACTCTATCCAAATCTACTGTCACACCTTTAAGAATTCCAATTGGTAAAACTCTACGTTGATTTTCTAGTTTCAACTAGATAGGTGAATAGCCTAATGTGGGTTCTCCCATACACTGCCATGTTTTCTTAAGTAAAAAATTTAATTCAAAGCCTAAGTCCAGTATAATGTCCCCCATATTGAAATCCCCAATGTTAGCATTTAGTCTAAATTCCCTGCTTGTCCTCCTTCTTATATGGAGATGATTTACTATTTTCTGCTCTAATTTCCTTTCTACCTCTGTGTTACATCTTTCTAGCAGTTTTTGTAATATTTTGACAGATGATGGGTCCTTTAATAACTTAACACAGGATTGCAAATTTTTTTTATGTGACTTACTTTCTCTAAAGGATGTGCTTCACTGGTGTGGTCCATTGAGGAGGTAATTTCATACATTGGTAAGTTTTGATTGTGCTGCATGACTGATGTAGACACAACATTTTTCTTGAGAAACTCTTGTCTCGCCTCCTTGAATGTTTCCTTTTCTTTCTATGCATCACATTGCTTCTGTGGTTCAGTATTATTCTTCACCCATTGGTGTTGCACTAGATCTTGTCTTACTACGTCGACTCATGTCTTTTCTCCTCCTCATGCGACTATATTGATGTTTCTCCCATCATCCCTAGATTTTGTAGAAATCCATTATAAATTCTAGTTTTTCTGGTTCTTTTTTTATTGGTCCCAAGAGTGTTGTACAACCCTCTGTATCATGGTATGATGTGCGACAATACATGCATGACACCAGTGGAAGTGGACATTTCCTTAAATAATGTCCTAGATGTTGGTAGTTTTGGCACACTAGTAGACCTCTTCCTCTTCCAAATCCTCCTCTACCTCATCCTCCACCTTTGTATCTAGCCCAATATCCTCATGGTGCATTATACTAAGGTACCTACTTATACTGCGCATGTTTATAATGTGGCTGCAAATTATTATATTACAGTTGCGCAGTGTTATACTATTGTTGCACATTGTTGTATGGAGGTGGTACTTGGTTGAACTGAGGTGCATATTTCCCTGCCATCATTTCTACTTGCACCCTATAAGTATCTGAAGTTCTTTCTCTGGTTAGCTCCATCATCCTACAATATTTATCATCATGACCCACTGACTTGCAAAAATTATAGTATGAACTTTTGGGTACTGTCTTATACTTTTGCATCATTGGAAAATGATATGGATCATGCCCATGTGTTTTACAAATCTCGCACCATGGTCCTCATGTTGGAAAAGAGTTTTGTACTTCAGTTTCCATGTACTGCACAAAAGTTGGACATTCGTACTTATGGTGCCCTTATGTCCTGCATGTGGTACACCAAACAACTTCTTTTTTCTGTTTGACCTTGTTCTGGTTAAGTTGAAATGTCAGGTTCTTCAGATCCGCCTTCATCTCTTCTATTGTTGGATTTGTCTTCTGATACTGGTTCTCTTCCAGTTGTAAGGCTGCTTGCAGAGCCTCTTCATGAGTTTGAAACTGATGTTGTCTTAAAGGGTATTTCAAATGTGGTAACAATGAGTTCACAAATAAGTGTCTATGTTGCATGTCATTAATTGCATACTTCAACTTACCTTTCAACCATTTTAACCTCTGATCAATCTCCCAAATAGACTCACCTGGTTTTTTCCTGATTTCAATCATTTCATTCATATACTGATCTTCTGAGTTGGGATTCTAAAATTCATTTATCAATAGTTTTTTCACATCTGTAATAGTCCTTATTACTCCTAGTGGACTATTTACATCTAGGCTCATGTACCAGTCCAATGTGCAGTCCCTTAGTGTGATAGATAACTGCGCAAGTTTTGTATCATCGTCTATGATATGCTTTTCTTCCCAATTCTTCTCATAGATGAATAAGTGATTTTCAAGGTCCTCTGATGCCTCTCCCCAAAATTTTGGTAGCATGATCATGGGATCATGTCCTGCCATTTTGAATTGTGTTGAAATACTACCTCTGTGCGGTGTAGACATTTGACTAATACTTCCTGAACTAACTCCCCCAGTTGATACTCCTCGACTAGTTCCTTGTCCTGCCGTTCCTCTGGAACTAAAATTCGATTGTACAGATGTCGATGTTCTTTCTGGTGTACTAGTCACACATGGAGTTATAGGTTCCACACTAACATTGATCTTGACTAGAGTTATGCCTTATGTTCCTATCCTTGGACCTCATTTTTTCCTTTCATACGTTGCGCGCAGGATTTCCTCAATCTTCTCCACATCCTGGAGATCCTCTACCTCTTCTTCATTAGTTTCCAAGCCCTCTCTATCGGCTATGGCTCTCTTCTTATTATTCATCTTATATTGGTAGGGTGCCCCACTGCTCGTCATTCCAACTGATGCCATTGTATTCTTTATTTGATCTTCTTCCATCATTATTAGGTCCATGGCCTCCTTCTTTCCCTTATCCATCTCTTCCTCCATTTCTCCACCTCTTGTTAGTGCTTCTCCCCTCCCCCCATGCACGCGGGGAAGTTTAGTTGTATGATTCCATGGTCATCACACCGTTATTATACAGTAATATCTTGATTGAAGTATACAATGATATGATATACCTACCTCTGGGTCCTTTTAGAAAATCCCGCTCTGCTACGTTGTAAGACTTCGTGGTATCTACTGCAAATTCAGTGATAAACCCTGCAACAATATTGTCTAACCATAAATCTATTGCGCATGTAAATTTTTTATTAACTTGTTGTAACTACGTGATCTCCAAAGGATTCCACTCTAGTTGTCTAATATGATTTTTTGGGTGGTTGTATTTTAACCTCAATAACCACTCCTGCAACAAATGTGGGAAATCAAAGAAAAATACCTCATGCAAGTTGTTAAAAACATATTTGTCAAGATATTTGTGCGGTTTTATCTTAGGGTTTCTATTATCCTTATACACAAACTCAAGTTCCTTTGGTTTCAACCATCTTTCAATATCCACCTTCATTGGATTCCATGGCCTGAACATTCCCTTATATACTTTCATTCTCTGCATGATTCTTCCACATATCCCATCCACTCAATCCTATGCAGTTCCAGCCAGAAACAAAACCATTTGTTGGGTTAAATCTCTCACTTCTACTTCTTGGACTGACCTAGGTTTGTGTCTCAACATGTCTCCAAAAAAACCCTCTAAAACTATCGACCCTCCTAGTAAACTAGAAGGAAACACAACGCAGAGAGTGCACTGCGTAGTCTCACCCGAGATATCTTTATGGGTGACTACAATTCTCAAGTTCTTGCAGTCTCAGAATGACTGGGGATCTGGGAGTGTATTTTTCCTTCTTCATGCATTCATCATGTTATTCATTAAAATATTCCTAGGAATCATTCATCTTTTAGGTACATGCATGCATTCTAATATATCTATCTTAACCATTCATTCATAAACTAATCATTGACATAAAGTAAACATGCAATAAACATCACATATAACACATGTTTTACCATGGTTCACCCCCTCCTGGGCTACATCTACAAATATTTGGCTTCTATGCTCTTTTATTTAGTCTACTGCAAAATATGGCATTGCGCACTTTACATCTTCCATCATACAATCATGAAGAGGTTCAAGAAACTCTATGAGGCCAACTAGATCACACCAAAATCCTTAAATTGTGACCTAACCCTCAAAATATGGCTTACTTGACTCTTCTATCACTGTAATACAATCATAATAACCACTATAAACTTATTAAACTTCTTTCACATCGAACTTACAACTCTTGAACAACAACTGAACCCCTAACCTAGACCTCCTAGCTTCTTATTTATAATATTTTTTAGGCTTATAACCATTACAATATTTATCAAAAACCCTAAACCTATCATGGTTAGGTTTATCTGCCTACGTGCCACGTTTCTTTTTCTCTTCCATGCTTCTTTTCCTTCATGTTTCTTTCTTACCATCGATTGTGCGCGCTCCAAAATTAGGTCTTCTTTCCAAAATTAGGTATTTCCCAAAATAGACCTTTTCTCCAACAACATGTTTTTGCCCAAAATATCCTTTATTCTCAAAATAGGTCATGGAAATCTCCAAGCTGCCACCTTATCTCACTTCTAGTTCAGGTTAACTGGGTTTACTACCATTGACCCACATCCAAATTTGTCCATTTCCTAATAACTCTTCACTTGATTGACACATACTCCAAAAGAGAGTTTGTCTTATTTTTCCAAGGATCTAAGCCTCAACACCACTTTTTTCCTTATGTACATGACCTTATTTACAAAGTCCTGGCACTATCCTTTTAAGTGCTCAGTACTAATTACATTTCAATACAAATGACCTTCGTTATGTGCCCTAAACACCCAAGGTTTCAGAGGTATATCTAAATCTCTCAACTTCGACACACAGAGCTATCACACATGCTTGTAAGCTCATTGCATTTCATTTCAAACTTCAAACCTCCAACACTGTGGACATTTGTTCCAAGATCCTTTCCACACATCTGAAGCATCAAACTTTAAGTGTTGGAACCCCAGACCCTTTTCTTCAATGCACAGACCCTCGAGTCCATTTCCATGAGCCTTTCACCATACTAAGGCGTAGTGTTTTTGGACTGCAATGTTCAATTAGCTCTTAACACATCACTGAACCAAAAAACTATTGATGGCTTCATCGCATTGCCAAGATTCATTTATCCTCCACGCAACTTCAATTACGGTATGGAATTTTATCCATTGATCTATGGCTTCACTATCCAGTGAGATATCATCCACTCAAACCCATTGACATTACCATATGTCTATATATTGACAGATGCACTCTGTACAAGCCCTTTCCTTTTGGGATTGTAGTGTTCAATAGTGTATCGCACACCCATAAACTCTCATTGTACAAGATCTTTTCTTTTAAATTACAACATTCAATAGAGTGTCAATACACTTAGAAATCCCTTATTATCGATGGCACTCATCATCTTATCAAGATACTAAACCAATTCACAAATGTAAATGTGATATACACCTGTAGAAAATGATCAACACACTATACTTCCAGGATTTGACCGATGTTGCTCAATCTCGACTGCAAGAAGGAACTAACTCCTTGAATTTCTAAATTTCTGTCACAATAAATTCATATCAATCATATCTTGAGTTTCTCTTTGCATATGAAGCCCTAATTCAATCGTGATTTCTCATAACAGCTCAATAGAATAATTAAAATACTTATGTCACTAAAACAATTGATCTACAATGAATTCATCAAGTATAAGAGGCATATCATCATTTACATAGTCTCATTTACTTACAGAAACACAAATAAAACACCAAAATACTTATCTATTTACTACTAGAATGTTCTGTAGGAAACCCTCAAGCTTCCAAAACAAGTCTCTTACATTTTCCCCTTCTATCATATCAAGAGTCTTTCACTCCCTCCCTGTTTTCATTCTCTCTCACCCTCAAACTAACTAACAGATTCCCCCCACTAACGAAGGAATTAATATCTTTAGTAAAAACAAAATCCTATCATAACTCAATTACCTAACTTCTTGGCTTGATCTCCTCGTAGGGAGGATCAACTTGCCACCTAACCCTATTCACACTCAACAACTGACAACAAATCAACTTGTAGTCATAATTACAAACAATAAAGCATGTAATAATCAATTCCTTCATATTTAGGATTGTCTACCCTCTTTGCTTAAGCCACAGCATGTGACCAACGTGTCACATTGCTAACTCTACCCGGATGCTCCTGCATCAGACTCCCAAGTAGAAAGAAAACATGATCACCTGATCATGTACCTTCAATCCGCATCTTTCCTGGATCTCAAACTCTAGTTTTATGTTGTCCCTAAACTACATTGTCTTCATCTTTCTTTAGTTGTAACCTTCTAGGCTTCCAATTCTTATGCTGAAGTGCTCCACTGTCTTTACCCTCATCATTCTTCACTCTCCAACCAATTCCAAAGTAAACTTCTCTCTTTTCCCTATTGTAGTTCTCCTTAGGAATTTGCAACAATTCCCATAGTTCAACACATTCTTGTTCTAACTTCAAATTGCCAGGCTTCCACACCTTATATTGTAAGTTGTTATTGCCTTCTCCTAGAAATTCCTTTTTAGTTAAATAATTGAAACAATTTATTCCTTTCTTTTGGCTACTAGACACTCCTCTGGAATGTATCAACCTAAATTTCCATAACCTTTCAATATCCTTGTCCAATCCACTTCTTAATGAACAAACATCACTCAACTGAGTCTTCTTTTGAATGAAAAAATTATAGTTTTCCATCCAAATTCCCCTCTCATAACCACATAAGCTATAAATACTTCTCTTCCACCGATACTCTTCAAAAATTTCATTCTTTGTCTTCATGTCTATCATATCTTCAATCTCAGCAATTCTTCTTTTCTTGAGACCTTCCTCCTTTCCCATTGCACTCAACATTTCAGATTTCAAAGTACATTCCACAATTTCACTTCTCTTGTTGCTTCTCAAGACAATTTCCTCTTTATCTTCACCATACTGTAAAAATAGCAATGGTTTATCTCTATGAGACATCAAAGTCACATTTCCTTCTACTCTAACTTTATCTTCAAAATCAATTTTCTGTTTTACATTCATTTCAGATTTCTTTAAATCTACATACAAATTCTCACCAGAATTGTTCAAATCTCTAGACACAAGCATTTTGCCCTGTTTGCTCAAAAACTCAAAGTTCTTGACTGTTTCTCTTCCAAATTTATCATCCTCTTTATAGATTACTACTCTATCACTTCCCTCAATATTGCATTCAAATACAATCCTCTCCTTCACATTCCTTATGTCATTGTCCTTCATAAAAATTCCATCATTTTCCACTAATTCCAACTTGACATCTTGAATTTGTATTCTCTGAGTATTTAATTTTATTTCCATAAATTCCATTTCATTGCAAAAATTTATCAATTCACCTAGAAATTATGCCCAATCCCTACTGGTTTCATTACCTACCAGCCAAACACCTAAAGGGTGTATCTCCTCTACCTGAGGCCCTTTATTCATAGTCCTCCTGCAACCTTCCTCCTCCTTTGAAACAACTATTGACAGTTGTTCTTTACTTTGACCATCATCAAGATTAACAGTTCCCAATGATTTTCCATGATTTTCATAATCTCCCATAGAAATATTCAATAATTTCTCTTCCTCCTTCATCATAAGGTTATATGAACCTTCTTCCATCTCTTGAAAAGCTTGAGATTTTATTTTCTCATCTTCTATGACAACATAAGTTAGTTGTCCTGCTTCAACATATCCTGCATTCACACACAAAATGTTAGTTTCAAAATCATGAGACTCTTCTGTCCTCCTTGATGATTTCTTCATTAATTATCTTAACTGAATTTCATTGTCAGAATACTCCATCAGATTCCCCTTGAATTCTATATCCACTTCATCAGTTTTTCTAAGAAAAATTCTTGTATCATATCCACATCGATAGAATTGTTTCTGCTTCATCAATCCCTACTCAAGCTCGACATTCTTGAGCTCTCTATCATTCCTCAAAGCTAACAGTTGTATCCCTTTCTTCTGCTACAATGCAGACCATTTCATTCTCTTCATTTTCATCACCCAACCATAATATTCATCCTCATTAACTTCTTGAACCATCTTCTCTAATTTACTGAATCTTTCTCTGATCTCAGCAAGCTCTTTGTCATTCCTCTCCTGACTTATGTTCTGAATGTCCTTCAATTGTACATCCTTATTCTCCTTACTGTAATCTTTCTCTATATTCTTCATTCAAACATGAGTAGTCATCTATCTTCCTATATTCATAACAACATCAATAACCTGTCTTTTATTACCCATACCTGATAAATCTTCATGGCCACATCCAACCATCTTCTTCTTTACTTGTGTGACAGTTCCAAGTCTCTGTCCAACATATTTCGAATTTGTAAAACCTGCATACATACACCAATTGTTAGTTTCAAAATCATAAGGCTTCAAGGCCTCTTTTGTGGTCTCAAACATCAGCTCTTCCAACTGATATCTTGTGTCATACTTCGATCTCCTTTGTAACTGAATCCATTTGATTCTTTTCCTCCGAAGAACCCAACCATATATTTGGTCCTCCATATTCCTCTGTACAAACTCTTCAATTACTTCCAGCTGTACTTTCATTTCAGCCAATTCTCTATCAAGATTTTCCTGACTTGATCTTCTACTGGCATCTCTGCTGGTTTATTTCTTTGGATTGTGACTCCTTCTTGAACCTCTAAGACAACCATCAATGGTTACCTCTTCTTTCCTCTATGGACTCATCTTGTTCCACCTTGTGAGTTTCAAACAACCTATTCTACTTTCGAAACAAGTACTGCACTTGTTCCCAGTCCCAAGTCATCTCTTGGTGACTCTGCTTCTTGTTGGCTCTTCACACAGGACCTTTACCTGAGAACTCTTTCTCTTAATCTTTCAAAGATAATAGGTTGTTGTTTTACAACTACTCACCTTTCTTGGAGAACTTACAGTTAGTGTCCCTGCTCTAGCAATGCACTCTGTTGTCTAGGTTTATTCACAATCTTATCCCAACCTTTAGTTAGATAGTTTCACTGCCATCCACTCATATTATTTTTCTTTCACCTGTATGTAGTGAAGATATTCACACAAAAGTCAATGAATCTCAAAACCTCTTACCTCTTACTAGTGTATGCTTCCACCATATCACTGCTACAATTTATTTCTGTTGTTCTTCAAGCCAAGAACACTTCTTTGCAAGTTAGTCTTCAACAAAACATGTTCTACTTCTCCTCTCAAGATAGAATATCTCCATACACTTTCATATACTAATCCTGTAATCAACCATTTTCATAACCAATTTCAAAACTTTCAAAACATATTACCTCAAATAATTCCTCCAGTCTTGCAATGCTGGAATTTCCAAAGCTTTCTTTCCAAGGATTCCTGGTGAGCTACTCCCT
>ML819099.1:49556-60832 GCA_009831015.1 Picea engelmannii | reverse complement strand
ACTCATAATGAGGCTACAACCTCTATTTTGCAAGCTGCAACTTGCTGAGAGCACCAACTCTCTGTTTTCTCTAGCAACTACTAGAAGGAAGCACCAACTCCCTGGTTTCTCTAGCACCCACTAGAAGGAAGCACCAACTCCCTAAGTGTTCCAGCACCAACTTCCAGTCACATAGGCACCAACCTGTATAACAGAGAACAAAAGTTCTCCCATGCACCACCCTACCACCCTAGTTTCTCTGGCTACAGCCAGATGGAAGCTACAACTCCCTGTGTTCAAGCACCCACTTGAACCTCTGAGGAAAACAATCCTCCCTAGCACCTCCCTTCCACCCTGAAATATAAAGTTTTCTATATATAAATTTATCACAGTGATACAATATTTATCATTGGATTACCAGGCTTATCACTGTTCTGCTATGTTGCTCTGCTCTCCTGTATTGATGTCTCTCTATCTGCATCTTCTTGCAATTTCTGATCATCTTTTTTTCTCTACAAGAGCACCTCAGCCTTCCTTTAGTGTCTCACTGTCTTGCTGCACACATGCCTTGCGCTTTATGTGCTTCTTCCTTCTGTGCACCATGTCCATTCAATGCACCATTCCTCTTCTCTGTATTTCAGCTGCTGCACCCTCCTCCTTCTACACTCCTGAATCCCTCTCAACAACAACAACTATCATTTCTTCTTTGTTCTGCATACTTATAGTCTCTATGCACCTTGTGCATGCTATCTCACCATGCTTCTGCATGCTCTCTCCATGTCGAGTGCTCTGCCTGATCATCATTGCAACTCTTCATCTTCTCTGGCAATTAGATCCATGCGTCCATCATCACTGGGTGTTATGTCGAGATTCCATCACCTCTCCAACAGTCGAGACTCTTCATCTTCTTTATCATAGTCGAGCTCATCCCCTCTGTTGCAGTTACAGGCTTCAACGCTCTTCCATCTGTCAATCCCCTCTATAAACTGTCTTCATTCCACTGGTAGATGTTGTGATACTCTTCAGCTCCTCTAGCAATCACACTGAAGTCTCTTCCAGTCCTCTGGCAGAAACCATCAGTGGTTTCTAGTAGTTATAGAGCGAACTTTGAAACGGAGCCTAGCTATGCTAGCTCCTTCCACTTACGTGACCATCGGCGATGACCACCAGCTACATCGACATTTTGGCATTTTGGCATTCAACATTTCATCTTTCCTGTGGTGAAGAGTTATCTTGATGTTCCAGGTCGCGATCCATGAAACTCCGAAAAAGTAGCTTAGATGGACTAGCTTCGATCATTTCGGCATTTCGCATTTTGCCATTTCGCCATTTCGCATGTCGCGAATTCCTGTTGTGAGGCATCTCGACCCTCCAAGTCGCGATCCCCGAAACTCCGAAAAAGGAGCTTATCTCTTCGAGCTCTTCTCTACAACTCTTCTACGATGTGACCACTGGCGGTGAACAAGCACTTATCCATAAAGCGCTTTTGCAATTTCGCACTTCGGGATTCCTATGATGAAGGGTCTTGACACTCCAAGTCGCAATCCCCGAAATGGAGCTTGGTTGCACTACCTCCTTCCTCCATCTTCCGCATATGTGACCACTGGCTGTGACCACATCCTTATTCAAAACTGCATTTCACAATTTCGCATTTCGACACTTCAGGACTCCTGTGATGAAGAGTCTCGACTCTTGACTCCTCCAACTCCCGGTATCCGAAACTCCGGTTGATGTGCCTGTTTCATCATCTTCGGCGTTTCTCATTTCGACACTTCGGGACTCCTGTGTTGAAGAGTCTCAACTCTTGAATCCTCCAACTCCCGGTATCCGAACCTCCGGTCGATGTGCCTCTTTCGGGTTTTCAGGGTTTCTCATTTCGTGATTTCGGGACTCCTGATGATGAAGAGTCTTGACTCTTCCAACTCCCGGTATCCCAAATTGTCCTCCCGCTTTCGGGATTTCGATGTTTCTCATTTCGCGATTCCGGGACTCCTGATGATGAAGAGTCTCGACTCTTCCAACTCCCGGTATCTGAAACTGTCCTCCTGCCTTTGGGATTTTGTAACCCCGCTTCACCTTGCTCTTTAAAGAATGTGCAGGTTCTCCTGGATCCAACGCCAGTCGGACCTCGAGCTCAAATCTGACATTCATAGGGAATTCTCAATGGGATCCAAAGATCACTGTCGCTTCTCCTCCCAGGCTTACACATCCTCCTAACTTGGAATAATTGCTAAGTGTCAAAGGCCTTGACCTTTGATCCGTCTAAGATCCTGAGTACACTATCTCTCTTGAGCTTTGGCAATGAGTTAACCTCGTCCTTGGTGCACACCTACGCACTACGTGCGACTCTGCGCTAATCCTCCTGAGCTTACGTTGTCCCTGTTTTGCCATTGCTGCATACTCTGATCTTGCCATCAATGATAAGCACACCTGCCTGTAAACATGCCAACAGTCGTAACCACCTTCTACTCAAGAGAGGATGGCATAAATATGCCCAATCTTGTCTAAGCCAGTGGGAAATCATGGAAGAGACCATTTTGCAGAATAATGATACTATTAAAAATATCTTTAAATCAAAGTTTAAGGAGAAAATGTGGTCTGATAAAGAGTTAGAGGAAAAAGGAAAATTAAGGTATTATAAGGATGTAATCAACCCTAATCTAGAAGATCAAAATTATCTCTTTGTTTTGACAAGTGTAAAGAAAAAATAAACATTGCTAAGATAAGAACAAATTCTCACGAGCTCCATAGTGAAACTGACCGTTGGTCTATTCCTAAAACGTTATGGGATGAAAGAGTGTGTCACCTTTGTGACACTAAGAAGGTTGAAGATGAAAATAACTTTCTCTTATATTTTCAATCCTATACCCATATTAGATATCAATTTCAAAATATTTTTCATACTACCAGCCTTCCTGATTTTTTAACTCAACAAAACTATGGTGATCTTGGAAAGCTTCTCTTAATGCTTTTAGATGAAACAAAATTCTAAATAATTGCAAGTAATCCCTTACGATATTAAGGTCCTATAGACCAATTCAGTATTAATCATCATCATCATCATCATCATCATCATCAATTATGTATTTTTTTTTATTTAAAAATCATATAATAATATGCTTTTTTTATATTTTTTTAGTATACATTTTTTAATAATAATATGAATTTTTGAAATATTTTTTTTTTAAATTGAACATTTTTTGAATACATAACATTTATGCATAATTAAACTTTTGTATGCAAGTATACAACCTCCTAATGGTTAAGAACATGTGTTTCTTTCTAGGAAGTCACAAGTTCAAATCCAAAAGGGGGTAGGGTATGTATACCTTCATAGACTTTACCAGTAAAATCGTTGGGACAAGTATCTTATTTACTTTTTGTTTTTGAAGTATATGCAAGGTGTAGAAGTTAGGAGGTGTGTATTGTAGTTCATAATAATAATGATAATAATAATCTATTTTTAAGGTTACCACCAAGCCATACACTAAATTGGTGTATGTGATCATCTTGTTTGTGGGTGTATGAGATCCTCTTGTTTGTGGGACAAGGGACCCCCTCCTTAAGGATTTCACTGCTAAAGTTTAAGTAGGTATACATATCCTACCTCCCTTTTGGATTTGAACATGTAACCTCCAAAAAGGAAACACATGTTTTGAACCATTAATTGAGAATTAAATAAATAAAAATAATAATTTAAAAAGAATAAAATGTAAATATTAATTTTTAATTTTTAAAATTTTGATATAAAAAATTAAATCAATATATATATATATATATATATATTTTACATATGGAGAAGTTAAAAGATGTGTAACGGAGTTTATATAGGATTAAGAAATAAATTAATAAAAATAATAATTTAATATAGATAAAATGTATTATATTAAAGTGTAATTTTTTAAATTTTAATAAAAAAATTTAAATAATAACTAAATCAATATTTTTATAAAGTTTTTATTTTTTATTTTTCTTAATATTTTATTAGATTAAGTATTTATTAATGGTGAATAATTAAAATTATAAAGTCTTATTTTTTTTAATGAAAAATTAATAAAAAAACTAGATGCCAAAATTACAAAGCAATGAATATGAGAGTATATGTGAACTGATATCAACCAATCAAACAAAAATTTTCTATAAAATTATTGAAAAAATATTCACTTATTTTTGAGTTTGTATGTTTTACTCTAGCCAAGCCAAGTTAGTGAATCGCCCTTTTTCCACTTTTTTAGTCCTCCATGTCCCAATCAAATCAAATCAAATTAATATAAAGAATACTACCATTTTTCTATAATTTATTGGCAACCTTCCAACATTATCATTGTAGATTTGGAATTTGAAAAACATTTCATTAATGGTTTTTTACAATTTTAACAYTCAGTGCCACTTTTTTTCTAAATATAAATCATATTGAATACTACTATATWTWTATTTTTTTTAATGTAATTTCTTGGCAACCTTCCAACTCTATCATTTTAGAATTGGATTTTGAAAAACATTCCATTAGTCTAACCAAGTTTGTGAATCTACCATTTTTCCACTTATGTTTTTAGCCTCYCCGCAATCAAATCAATATAAAGAATACTAGACATATTTATGTTTCTCTTTTTCTATAATTACTTGCAAACCTTCCAACTCTATCATTATGGAACTGGAATTTGAAAAACATTCCACTAATCATTCTTTATAATTTAAAAATTAAGATTCACTTTTTTGTTTTAAATATAAATCATATTAATACTATCATATTTCCATTTCTTCTTTTATGTAATTTCTTGGCAACCTTCCAATTCTATCATTATAGAATTGGAATTTGAAAAGCATTCTACTAATCATTCTTTACAATTTTAACACTAAGATTCATTTCTTTTTTAAATATAAATTATATTTGATAGTTTTTTTTTACTAAAATATAAACCACATGATAGACAAAATACCTCATCACACACATTTTACACTTTACAAATCATATTGAATAGTATCATATTTCCATTTTTCCTTCTATGTAATTTCTTGGCAACCTTCCAAATCTATCACTATGGAATTGGAATTTGAAAAGCATTTCACTGATGGTTCTTTACAATTTTAACACTAAGATTCACTTCTTTTTCTAAATATAAATCATATTTAATATTATCATATTTCCATTTCTCCTTTATGTAATTTCTTGGAAACCTTCCAACTCTATCATTATAGAATTGGAATTTGAAAAGTATTCTACTTATCATTCTTTATAACTTTAACACTAAGATTCACTTTTTTTTTTTTACTGAAATGTAACCATATCTAATAAACAAAATACCCATCACAAACATTTTACACTTTACACACCATATTGAATACTATCATATTTCCATTTCTCCTTTATGTAATTTCTTGGCAACCTTCCAACTTTATCATTGTGGAATCAGAATTCAAAAGCATTTCACTAATCATTGTTTACAATTTTAACATTAAAATTCTTTTTTTTTTTTTTAAATGTAAATCATATTGAATACTATCATATTTTCATTTCTTCTTTTATGTAATTTTTTGGCAACCTTCCAACTCTATCATTATAGAATTGAAATTTGAAAAGAATTCTACTCATCATTCTTTACAATTTTAACACTAAGATTCACTTCTTTTTTAAACACAAATTATATTTGATTATTTTATTTTTTACTGAAATGTAAACCATACCT
Source organism: Picea engelmannii (assembly GCA_009831015.1). Classification (NCBI taxonomy): domain Eukaryota; kingdom Viridiplantae; phylum Streptophyta; class Pinopsida; order Pinales; family Pinaceae; genus Picea; species Picea engelmannii. The sequence continues at coordinate 55,166 of ML819099.1, read as the reverse complement.
GATAGACAAAATACCCCAATCAAAAAAAATTTACACTTTACAAATCATATTTCCATTTCTCCTTTTATGTAATTTCGTGGCAACCTTCCAGCCCTATCATTATCATTATGGAATTGGAATTTGAAAAGCATTCCACTAATCATTCTTTACAATGCTAAGACTAAATTTCATTTTTTAAAAATATAAATCATATTGACTACTATCATATTTCCAATTCTCCAACCTTCCAACCCTATTATTATGGAATTGGAATTTGAAAACCATTCCACTAATAATTCTTTACAATGTTAAGACTAAATTTCATTTTTTTTAAATATAAATCATATTGACTATTATCATATTTCCATTTCTTCTTTTATGTAATTTCTGGAATTCTTCCAACTTTATTATTATAGAATTGGAATTTAAAAAATATTCTACTCATCATTCTTTACAATTTTAACATTAAAATTCACTTATTTTTTAATTATAAAATATATTTAATATTTTTTGAACCCTATTAAAACTACCCCATCATAAACATTTTACACTTTACACATCAAAATCTAACTCACATGTTTTGAAAATACATTCAAGTCTAAGGATAAACCATAATACATGCAACAACCCAAATATTATCCACCATTGTAGGAGTTATTTGCACGTACTTCTTATAGTGCAAGTCCTTGGACTTTGTCAAACCCAAACCCCTCAAGGTTGTCGTTTGTTTCTGTCCAATATTTTAAACACAGAGTTGAGGGCACCAAATCCCTCGCCCTCTTTAATATTGTGCTTTAACTTACATACCCGAGATTGGATAATTGTTCTCGGGTGGAAATAAACCATCATGGACACTACCCATCAAAGTATGCTTCCTTCTTGAAGCATTCAAATGCAAGCAACTTCCAAAAGGTAAAAGGCATAAGATATCGTGCATCTGCAATAAGTCGTACTTGTTCTCCCTATTGCAAACTAGAAATGCAATTGTTAAATGGATTTGAAGGACCTAACTTGCCACCTAAGCTTTGGCCAAATTAGTCGGATGGCATATCGTCCATGGTTAAAAAAAATTGTATTTACATAGTATATAATATAATATAATATAATATTAGAGCAACTCTATCTAAACATGATTAATCAAGTTGGTTGATATAAAACCAGATTAGATCTATCTTAAATTTGGATCTATCATGTTTCAAGTCGGGATCTATCATGTGTCGAGAGGTATCAAATCTCTCAAGATGTAAACTTTTTTTATAGCAAAAAATTTGAGAAAATGTTTGCATCTTGAAGGATTTGATGCCTCTCGACACATGATAGAACCAAAGTGAAGATGAATTTGTGTTGGTTCTTGATGTAGCCAATAAACTATGATTCACTCATGAGATCTAAAAACCATGCAAACACACAAGAATGAAAAATAACTTTATTTTGTTCATTCTTTATCCTAAATATAACAAGAAAGTTCAACCCCTTATAACTACAGTCTGAGATTTTCGAAAACAACAATATTACCAACTTAACGAGAACTATGACCTCAAAATGAGAACTCTATCCCTTAAAACCCATATTACAACTTTTTTTCAAGCATGGCCTAAAACATGCGTATAGTTTCTTAGAAAAACCTTAAAATCAACACCTAAATCAAAGAATGGTGCTACCGACAAAAAAATGTTTTTTTTCTAAACATTAAAATTATACCTCATTTGAAACCTTATCCTAGTGCGGCAAGTATCATTGCAACCAAAACCTAAAAATTAACACATTTTTGAAAGTAGTGTAAAAACTTATCACTCCTATATACCAAATCGTAAAATCAACCCTTAAATATTAAATACTTACCTTTTTAAGGTTAGTTTATCACTCCAACCACAAGATAATACATAATGGCATGAAAATATCACCATTTCAGATGTCAACATTGAACATAACTTTGAAATGTTTTTATTTTATTTTAAATAAACAAGTATATACAAATTACATTTAATGAAACAAAAATTATTTAGTTACATTGTCCATATTCAAAACAAAAGAGCTAAGAAATTTTGTTATATATTATCCATAATAAAAAAATATAATTCACAAAACATAGAAATGATTCATAACTTCATGTAAGATCATATGTAACTAAGAACACTCATTTTTGGTTACCATACAAACATCATATTGATCAAAAATACATAAAATGTTTCATACACTTAATCTAATTCATCCATGGATTCTAACACACCATCAGAATCTACATTGTCTTCATATGAATGACTGGATGATGATGTAGATGATCCATATTCTTCTCTATTATCAATGAGTGCACCATTTGAGTCTGCATGTATGCCCAACATTTCAGATGTCAAAATCCTCTTTGATTTACGACTAGGTTCAGCAGAATCCCATCTTGCACTTATTTCTTGTGGCAATAACCTATTGATAATCTCTATGGTCCTGGAGTAAAGAGTTCCTCTCTTTGTCAAATTGAATTCATAGAAAAGCATGTCAAAATCCTCTAATTTTAAGATGTCGATGCGATGACGAGTTATATTTTGACCCTTTATTTTTTTTCTTTCTATTGTTCTGTTTCTCAACCACCATCTCTTGCTTGTACACACCATTGAATGGGTGTGTGCTTCTTGCATACCAATTCACTTCAACTGCTATAACATCTTCATTTTCTTTATCGATCCTTATAACCTTTGCAATCCAGAATGGATAACCATGTGGATCTTCAGTCACTAAGACTGTAATCATGCAACCCTCCTTAATATCTTATGTTGAACCTCTGTAAAGATCTTCCAAGGCTTCACATTGCGCACATGATTTTCTAGAACCAATACACATTTCTCTTTCCTCTATTAGTGAAAACTAAATAACATCTTGAGATTCCTGTTGTTCAACAATGTTTCTTTCTTCAAATTCATTTGACCTATTTTGTGGCCAAATAAATGGAATCTTCAAAAATGTATCTTCATTTGTTGAGTTTGCAATTATGTCACTTTGATCATTGAAAAAAGACTCCCACCAAATAGAATCAACAACATCAAAGTACGCATATGTATCTTTAATGGAATTTTTTATTTCCTCCAAGCATTCATAATAATATACATCTCTATTATGCCTTCATGCATTATGGATTTCAGCAACTGATTGTAATAACATTCAATTTGATGCAAATATTAGATGATATGGAATGAACTTCAAAAATACCAAACCTAATGAAGGCCCCCATTCTACAGTAGTTGAATACTTCTTGCCCCATATAAGTGTTTTCCCATCAACTTTTTTCAAGCAAAATTGATATTGGAAGCTAATGTCATTAATTTGCTCAATACATTTTTCTTCACCATGTGATCCTTGGATAAATCTTTGCATGTCAACAGTTTCTTCTAATACGTGAAAAATAGGCTTTGCAATGTATGATTTCTTAATACATTCAATTAATGATAGTAGGCTTCCAACATTTTTCCTCTTCAATGTTACTGAAAAACAACTGAACATTTGATCAATATAATCATGTGTGTGTCCAACAAGAAGGAAACCAACTTTAACCTTTTGAAAGATTCCCAATTCAACAAGCATGCTGAGACATCCAAACACAATTTGATTTTTGTTTTCATGACTAGTGTTGTCTAACTACAGATATAGAACTTGAGGAAGATTACTAGACCAGTGACTGATCACATGATGAATTATGGTGATGGTCAAATTTACATCATTATGAATATTTGGAGTTGTGAAGTAAACCCTTGGAAAAATTGTTCCATTAAAAACCAAACAATCAACCAAGTGAAGCTGGATGAAATTATCTTCCTGTAAATGTTTTGGTGTACAGAAAAAATGTGGCAAGTTTGTTTTTGTTTTTTTTCCTGGTCCATGCCATCAATTATCATACCCATATATTTATCTGGAGCATCATAACATTTCTTTCTATATTTGTACAATTTTTTCCTTTCACTTGATTGTTGATTCATGCGTTCTTGAAGTTCTTTGACTATAGAATCTACACATGACACAAAATGAAAATATTGATAATATGTTTCCATAGTAGATAGCTGTCGAATTTAAACAAAAAAAAAATTGTAAATATATACCTCTTTCTACCCCTTTAGATTTATCTCTTCTTGCTTTAAGAGAAGAACATATACTATAAATCCTCATCCTTGACTTCTTAGGAATACATACATTGTTTAATTGTCTCTTCCATACTCTTGTAAAATATGCATATGAAATAAAATTAAGATTTACTTCAACACTTTGAGCATATTCTTTGTATAACTTGTAGATTTCATTCCTAGAGAAATTATCTGGAATATGTATTGTCTCTCTATCTGGCATATACTCTCCATGTTTGTAAAATAAGTCTCGCATCCATGACAATGTAGTGTTTTTTAATGGGCCAATATCTCATCCATGATGTACCTTTGAATAAAATGTAGGATCTTTTTCCAATCTTGTTTGGATCCTTGATAGACAAAGATTGCCAATTGAGTGGAATTTTTTGAAATCCTTTCTGCAAAGTAAAAGATTACTAATGCGATAATCATATATTGACTTCGTAGATATCATGCACCCTACTAAATATGAATTTTACATGCTCTTATTCATTGACAAACAATTCTTCCTTTTCTGCAAGGAATACATGTAATCTATACTTTTCAAACAATTATTTTGACAAAAATCACTAGAAATCAAATCATTGATGGAAAATGATTTAGTGAGAAATTATTTCCTAGACCTTGTATAACTAGAATGATTTGTATTGATATAAAAAGGTTTATTCCTCATCTTGGACACAATATTTCTTTTCAATCTCTCCATTATTTCAACATCGACACTAGGAGGAATATCATTCTCACTATAATCATACATAACATTGTGAGAACACTGAACAAGAGAATGTTGATCACCTTGATTTGTTGCACTTGAGTGATTTAGAACATGATCTTCATTCCTAGGTCCATCATAATCTTCATTGATAATCTCGTTGAGAAGAGAAATATCAACATCATCATCAAAAACACAATCACCTGCAAGAAAGTGTCCACCATCGACATAATCGTCTTCACTACTTTTGGAATCCCCACTTGAGGAAAATTCTACATAATCCTCATTACTACCCTCAAAATGTTGATATGAAGGACAATCTTCAACATTCTCATTAGTACCTTGGAAATCATCATTTGGAGGAAACTCTTCATCATCTTCATTCAAACCTTTAGTTTCTCCTACTAAAACAATACCTTCACCATCCAGGTTAGTACCTTCAAAATCCTCACTTGGAAGAGAATTTTCATTATCCTCATTAGTCCCTTGAAAATCCTCACTTGGAGGAAAATCTTCACCATCGTCATCAGTCCCCTCAAAATCCCCACTTGGAGGAAAATCTTCATCATGCTCATTAGTCCCTTCAAAATCCTCACTTGGAGGAATATCTTCTTCCTCCTCATATGTACCTGTTGAAATTACTAAGACAACTGAGAGGGGGGGTGAATCAGTTGTTACTGTGCTTAAACAATTTTAAGTCTATTAAAACATTTTTAATCTTTCATCAAGTGACCATCAATATTATACATCATATGAAAAACATAAATAATGAGCATCAATTACACATAAGATATACACAGAGATAGATTTTCA
>ML819099.1:17775-36648 GCA_009831015.1 Picea engelmannii | reverse complement strand
TGTAATTCTTTTGTTTTTGTTTTTTTAATGTGGTTTTTTGTTTTTTTTAAAGTGTTTTGGGTTTTGATTTTTTGTATATGATTTTTTCTTTAGTATTTTTGTGTGTGTGTTTTTTAATTTTGTGTCTCAGCAAAAGGTAAGATTTTAGATAATTTTAATTCAACTTTAGTTTTTTTCCATGAAAAACATATATTTTATTTTCTCCTTAAATAATTTGTGTTTTTTATTTTTTATATAGGACAAATGGTAGGAAAAAAAATCTTTGTGAATATATATGGAACAAGACCTACAGTAATGGCATCTAAAAGCCCAGTTAGGACCTCCATCAATGCTAGGAAACAAAATGATATCCCAACAAATGAGGTCACAAGAGCAATGAAGAATGTTAGAGAGTGAAAATTTGTCAATGGTGAGAGTAGAATGGAGCATTCTTGGCATCTTAAAAACAAACAAGCTGCCAATGGAGAACAAATAATTTTGTATTGTACTAAATTTGAACATGTCCAAGCAAGCTATCAGTCACTTGGCATGTTACAAGATATATGTTTGGTGCCAGGAATAGATATTGTTTATGCAATGGTGACACAATCAAAGACATATCTCAAGATTAGATATTGTTTGAATATGAGCAATTATAAAAAGGAATAAAATTTCACATAATTATGTGCAATGATCGTGACATACATTGAGATGGGAAATGTAATTTTTCTTATTATTATTTTTGTAGCATGTATTATTATAAGTTTCATGAAAATTGTTAAATCTTATTTAACAATGGAAATGACATATTTTATTTTTACAAGATTTTTCTAGGCAACTTTCAGAGATGTTAGTGGGGATTTATTCTATAGAGATAAATATCATGGAAGTCATTAGTTCCTTTCATATCGATAAGGCACAGGAAGGAAGGAAAATGAAGCAAAGAGTAACAAAAGTTGAAGCTACAGGAGAAAATAGAGAAGAACAATAAAGAAAAAATAAAATTCATCATTCTAGAAAGGATAAAAGGGTTACATTTGAAAATATGGAAACTCCATATGAAGATGTCGTTGAGATTAATGCCAATGAGGTTACCTATGTTCCTCAGAGTAAGACTAAACAACATATGTGCAAAAGAAGTATGGCCAATGATGATTTCATTCCTAGTGATTATGAAGAGATTGTTGAGTTAGATGAAACTCGTTTAAATCATAAAAAGAGGAAAGAAAAGATTGTTGATGAAGAAGAATTGATAGTTACATTTGAATATCATAATGGAAGTCTTAAAGGTAGCAGAAAAATAATAACACCAAGTGTTGATCTAGAAGATGGTATTATCAACACAACGCAAAATACCATTCAAGATTGATTAAGGACAAACAACTTGGTTGATGAGGGCCATACATTTCAGTTGAATGTGAAGCAGCTATATAAACCCACAAAAGCCCAAGAAAAATACCAAATTAGAAAACCACATTAGTTGCATATCCAAAACTCGAAATCATTGATTAGGCACAATACATATGCACATGTGATTGACTACTTAGTTCTTGTTGACCCAATGGAAGTTCCTAACAAGGATGCATTTGATAGATCAAAATGTTTTGATCATAAATATTATGTGATTAGAGGAAATCATTCTGCATAGGCTAGAAGAGAATTGATGCAAGAGTATCCCAATAACCCTCTCTTTGAGACAGTCAAATGTGTAATTTATGTTGGCTTAACAGATGGAGAAGAAAAGTTATTGGCATGGGATCATAACACATATAATGAGTACAGGATGTCCATGAATTTCATTCATAGGGTGAGATTTATCCATAATGAGTTTTTTGTAATATGTGGTGGGGATAGATCAAACATTGATGCAAATTTTAGGAAGGAATGTTGTATGGAAATAGGCTTCCCTATTGATGAGGAAAGTGTAAAAGTAAAAAATTGCAAAGGAAGTGATGCATCCAAAGCTGTGGATAGTTATTTCCAATTAGGATTTAAAACTGGACATATATGGGATTTGGTCTAGATGAGATCTTCAACCTATGGGAAAATATTGGTATAAAAAATCAGAAGGTTAGGAAGTCAAAAACCTACCAGATGATATGACTATAACGCCTTGGAGAATGATGCAAGGAGTGAAGGATGAGAAACTTGTCATAGCTATATTATTATGTGTAAGGTCAGATGAATTATCAATGGAGGAAATGTGTGAAGAATTTAAAAAGTAAGTCTGTTGATTTATTTCTTATTTATGTTATGATTAAAAAATTAATTGTTTCTATATAACATAAAAATGTATTTTATTCTATATTATTATAACATTATTTATTTAGTTAGTTAGTTACAAGGTTTATATGAGAATACAAGAGGAAATGGTTAAGATGTTGAATGGATAGAGCTGGGAGGATGTTAGACTCAACTATCCAGATGCAATCTCTACAACAACATTGAGTCAAGTTTTGTTGCATTCAAAAAGGTATGTGTATTTATTACATTCATTTTATTCATTTGTAGGTTAATTTATTTCGATTTTATTAGTTATAGATATATAATTATATGTTTGTTTGTTTCATGAAAGATGTCAAAGAAGAATATATATGGAGTACCTGAAACCTTCAAAAGTTATATTCAAAATGCTAAGTTTGAAAGAGAAAGAAGGTGACATACTCAAAATGTTGAGCTTGATGTCACCCTTGATCACTACATTTAGAATGGGCTTGACACTGTTCAATATAAAGTAATATAAGGGGATTGTGAAAAAAAATGAAAATCTTGTTCCTAAAAAGGAATACTCCCTAGTTATTGCAAATATCCCTCATGGTTATAATATCCAAAACATTGAATATGATATTGATCCTTATACTTACCAAGCTTTCAGTAATGTGGTTATGGGATTTATGGAAGTCACAAATCACCATTTTGGAGATTTCTAGTTTTTCATTCAGACACACAACAAAGATTAGTACAATCAAGTTTCAAGGGAAAAGAAAAGACAAAGATGCAACTTTATTGGTAAGATATTGAAATTGTATGTTTAGCGATTAAGATTAGAAATCTATTTTATTAATTCACAAGTTAATTGAATTTGTACTTATTTATGTTACAAACAAAAACATAATATTCATAGCTCCAATAGTGAACCATTTACACATGATATTGAAAATATACATCTTGCAAGATGGACAAAAGATGATACTTATGATCCTATTATTTACAATGTAAAGGTGGAAAGAAGCCTAGTAGTTTATTGGTTTACAATGTTGTGTCTAGAAAGCTAATATATGAGGAAAATGATTTCAAATGAGAGATCGTTAACATTTATCAAAAGCTACAAGAACTAATTAATTATGTTTCAAATAAAGAAGAATGGGTTTTGGATTTGTTCTCAGGTTCAGGTAAGATTTATGATATAACATTTATGAAATCATACTTCACCCTTTATTATTTTTAATTTATGTTTTGTTTATATTATTTAATTTAATTATTTATTTTGTATTTGGTGATTAGGTACAACATTAGCATGTTTCTTATAAAAAGGAAGGAATTGCATAGCCATTGAAAGTGACGCAGTACAATGCGGTTTTATTCAATAAAGAATTAATGATATTCGAGCTCTTCCAGATGAAATGCAAGGAATTGGCTTGTGGAAATGAGAGTTTAATGACTCAAAGGTGGAAAAAATATCATAGGAACCTCAAGTAGCATTAAGAGGTCTGCTTGGAAAACATCACTTTGAAGAACTTGTGGATATCAATAACTCAATGGAAGAGAAACATGAGCCACATGAGCTAAATGTGCCAATGGAAACACATAATGATGTCCAAGAAAATGATGATGTTTCTGTTGAGAATGATAAATTTGGGATATATGACATTGTCGATTAGTTTTAGGATGCCCTTGAAGACAATGCTGAATTTTGCAAATTTTTGATGAGTTATAATTGTAATGTTTTGACTTTCATATTTTAAAATAAGAATAAATATGCATCTATTGTTGTTTTATGATGAATATGTTTTATTATTTTCTTTTTATGTGATTTAATATGCTAGAGAAAAATGCATTAAATATTGTCAAGTTTTTACTGTAAATCTATAAAAATATATATAAAATGTTAATTTTTATTAATTTTTTCCTTTTTTTTTTTCAATTTTGTTCATAAAATGCTTTATTTGATACATTATTTGTGGTGGGAAGCTTCCAAAATGTATAGGTTTTTTGTTATAAATTGTTTTGAAATGTATATATTTTTGCTAAATAATTAAAAATAGTGTTATTTAGCTACAATTATTTGCTATGTATTGAAGAAAAAATAAAAAGTCATTAAAAATACAATTTTACACTCTATTTAAAAACTATGGCACCATGAATTAAATAATGAGACATAATTGTATGAAAATATTAATTTCAAAAACGTAAATCATATATAACATTTTTAGTGTCATTAAAAATCATAAAAAAGAACATTGGTAAAAAAAAAAGATTTAGAAAAAATTGAAAATAGTTGGAAAACAAGCATTTAAAAAACAAAACAAAAAAATGATTTAGGAAAATTTGAAAAAAGTTAAAAAAAAAAAGCATCTTAGAAACAAAATATGGATCTGTTATAGATAAGAAGATTTAAAATATCAAAAAACTACCTCAAAATGAAAAGGTGTGCTACCAGTAGCACCGTTTTTCAAAACGTGGTAAAAAATGGGACCCTTGAAAAAATGAGAACTCAGAAAAATTCTCATTAAGTTTGTAATATTGTTAAACAACTAATTTTAGAAAAAAAAAAAAAATTATAGAATTCTCGCATGACTCTAAAACTAACCAATAACTAAAAGATAACTAGAGCAATATTATTTGTGAATGCATTTTTCTGATTAGGTGCATAAACTAAGAGAGAACGGATAATTACTAATTCAAAAATATCCGTAAAAACACTAAAACCCCAATTTGAGGCCTTATATGAAGGAATTTGGCCCCAAAAAAGTGTGAAAACAATGTCTGATTGGAACAATTAGATCGATGCAATAGTGAACTCTTCGAGACACAACTCCCTATAAAATTTCATCCCAAACGGATGACCGAGTCAAAATTTATGACCCTTGGAAATCGCTGCATCATTCTCCTCTGGTTGAAAAGAACGCAACTCATGCAAGCTATTGCCTTCAAATTGTTGCCACTTAATGGGATCTAGGTTCAGCAAGTCCCCCTCTATAATCCATGTACTCTCTGTTGATGCTATGTCTTCCCACTGGACCATATATTAGTTGTATTGGCCTTGCCGAGTATGAAGGGTCTTGTTATATAAAATATGTGTAATCTTTTCCTTTTTCTTGCTTGGAATGACTTGTTGAAAATCCACATTCGCCTCACTGTCATCACACAGATCATCCCCTTGGAAGATATATAAGTCAAAAACATTAAACACATCGTAAATATCGAGATCAGATGGTAAGTCGACCTTATAAGCATTGTCGATAATTTTTTTGAGAATCTTGCAAGGACCAATTTTCTTATACTTCAATTTGTGGTAGGTTCCTCTAGGAAACCACTCTTTCCATAAATAAACCATCACCAAATCACCTTCATTGAATACCTAGTATTGTCGATGAGCATCTTTTATAATTTTTTTATATTCATTACTGGCTTGCAGCTTTTGTCTCACTTGTTGCTGCAATTGTTGAATGTGTTCTACAAATGCTTCCCCATCATCACTGATCCTATACCCAAGCGGTAATTGCACCAAATCTAGGACACCCATAGGATTTCTACCGTAAAAAACCTAAAATGAAGATTTACTTGAAGATCTATTCATCGAACTATTGTAGGAGAATTTTTATTGAGGTAAAGTCAAATCCCATTGCTTGGGATTCTCTCCAACAATGCTCCATAATAGGTTTCCCAAACTATGATTTACTAATTTGGTTTTCCCATCTGTTTGGGGCTGATAGGCACTGCTAAAATGTAATTTAGTCCCCAGTTTTTCCCATTAAGTCCTCCAAAAATGACCCAAGAATCGAGTATCTCTATCAAAGGTAATAGTTTTTGTAACCCCATGCAATCCAACAATTTCTGAAAAAACAGAGCCTTCCACCCTTGATGCATGATTAGTATTGTTTCAATCAATGAAATGAGCCATTTTAGAGAATCTATCAAGAAACAAAAAACATAATCATTACCTCGATGTGTGTTTGAGAGCCCCAACAAAAATTCCATGCTCAAATATATCCATGGGTATATGGGAACTGATAATGGAATATACAACCCTGTGTTATGTGAGTGTCCTTTATCCATTTGACAAATCCTACATTGTTCCACATACCTGGTTATATCCTTTTTCATCTTCAACTAATAATATTTATCTTTGATTAAGGCTAGTGTCTTATCCTTTCCAAAATGTCCTGTCAAACCACTATTGTGAATTTCTCTAATAATATTTTCTCTCATAGAACTAATTGAAATGCATAGTTGTTTTCCTTTGAAGAGGTAGCCATATTGCATAAAATATTCACCCTGAATAAGATCCATGTTTGCAGAAACTAGATTCTTCAATTGTTCCACAATCTCCCCAAAATAGTTATTATATGCATAGAGATCCTTTAATGCAACAAACCCAATGTTGAAATATTGGTTGTCATTGATGTCAACCCTTGAAGAAGTCTAGTATCCCCAAAGGTATGGTTATGGAACCCAAAATTTATCAAGGAAAAAGGTCATGAAGGAAAGTGTAAATGCAGGTAAACCACTCATGGATGGATAGTCCTTGTTGTATCATTTCCGGTGATAGGTGGCATGCCACATGGTTCCTCACAGTTGAGGAGTTATGGCATTGTGAATTTGTAAGCCCCAAAGAATGGTTAAGAAAATCCTAGTTGGTTACAAATCAATTAATGAAAGGGTAAAGTGGTTGTAACAAGAAAGTATTAGAAGCCCTAAAATTCAAAAGAGAGGTTACTTAGAAAAAATGTATTTACACCTCAATAAGTCTCTCACAAACACATTCACTCATACATTCTATTGAATGTCTCTAAGTGAGGAAGTGATATTTTGGCAAGTTTGCGATAGAAAAATCTGAGGCAACAAAAGAGTGAGAAGTGTGGGAATTTCAGGTTTACATAGGAGAGTGAGAATTTATGAGGAAACCCTAATTTGGCTGACCCCCGTAGGTAAAACAACTAGTGTCCCACGAGGCACCCCTGTGGATTTCCTAGTGTTTGCCACATGAGGCCCCGCATGACAAGAGATCTTAGTCCCGTGAGGACAAGATAGGATTGGGGAAATGCTAATGCCAGGTTGTTGAAGTCCAAAGAAAGGTTACAAGTCATCACTATTGTGTATCAGGTAAGCTACAGAGGTAAATGTATGTTTATGCACTTTTTTTTTTAAAGTTATACTTGGTTATGGTATGATGCATGCTTGAGGCATGTTTGGCATTGGCACATGATTGAGGTAAATCTTGGATACATGGTTGAATGATATATACTCTTGTATCTAGGCTGGTATATGACATGATTTTTATGGTTCACCATTAGAGACATATATTTGATATGTAGGTACATGGTTGAGGTATACACTTGATGTATGGTGGCATATGCATAAGGCACATGCTTAGATATTTTGAGGCACTGCATTGATGATATGGTACAAGTCTATATATGATTGATGCTATGATATATGGTATAGGTTTATACATGTTAATGTTGTAGTACATGGCACATGATTTGATTGGTTATTCATCACTAAGGTTATGGAATCTACATTGATGCATGTGATGGTACACAATTGATGGATGGTATGGTACAGGTTTTGGTATAGCACATGTTGATGATCAGTTACAGTTTGATGGTACAATGACAATGACAAGTTGGATACAGTGTTAGGTTGACAGTGGCAGTGATTGTGGTAGTGATAGTTTGGTCAACACTTATATTTCAGGGCGGTAGGACGGGGAAAGCAAAGGGGGTTGTAGCCTCCTTCCGATTCGTGTCAGAGAACTTAGGGAGTTGGAGCTTCCTTCAGGTTGGAGCCTGAGAATCAGGGGGTTATAGCCTCCATCTCGTTGGAGCCAAAAAATTCAGGGAGTTTTAGCTTCCTTCAGGTTGGAGCCTGTAAATAGGGAGTTGTAGCCTCCTTCTAGTTGCATCTAGATAATTGAGAAGTTGGTTCTTCCAATGAATGTATTTGTTACACATCAAAATTACTCACTTCAATAGTGTCTCAAGTGTCGTCATTACAAGTGTTGTAAGTGTCGCATCTTGTCCACAAGTGTCGCATCTTGACCACAAGTGTCGCAAGTGTCACAAACATCATATTGCCATATTGCTTATGTCGTGCCTCTAACGACATCATAACGACATGACACAAACCCCTGACCTTCAGGCCGTGATCCACACATGATCTTTCTAAATTCTCCTCGAGCCGAAGCGGCTCCCTCAGATCCCTATTGGAACCTCATGAATCTGATCCATAGGTCCTTCATGAAAACCTGCCCTGCACAACTTAACACCAGGCGCGAGCCTTACATCTCCATGCGACCACAACCAGCCTTAGCATAAGTGCCTTTCGCAACTTGCAAGTTCGTGAGTCGATGACCCTCGACTCCTCTTTCTCCAAACCTCCGATACCTGAGATGCGATACGGGTATATCTCCCTCCTCACTAGCACCTGCTACATATAACCATAGGCTAGACTAAACACTAGCACTACTTGCAACTTGTGACTTCGCGAGTTGGAGTGTTGAGCCCTTGTGCTCCTCCTTTGCGAATCCCCGAAACGCGATAAGTCAACAATGAGTTGACTCCTTCCCAGGTGACGTGTGTCCACCACCTGTCACCTACTTCCACCTTTCTCTGGGCACTTGTTTCTACGCCACCTGTCAACCATGTGCCCCCACCTAACAAATGTGCTATGTGTTCATACGAGCCCTCAGCGCTCGGCACTTCGTGACTTCGCAGTTGAAAAGAAATTCTTCCAACCTCTGAATCCCCGATACACAATACCACGTGGAGGTTCTGATCTAACGGTTCTTCCGTGGCTTGGATCCAATGGTCTGGATCTCCTTCCCTGCTCCTCGCAACTCAGGACTTCGTGAAACCAAGAATTTGTTTTTCCCTCCAAACTCACAAACCCCCAATTCGCGAAATGTTCCAACAATGTGGGTTGAAATGAGATCAACGGCTCATATTGAACCACGATCAATGGTTCACGTTGATTCTTGATATTAGGGTGGTGAGTTCATCCAACTCCTAACCACCTTACATCTCCAATGGATCCTACGATCCTCGCGATTTCGCAAGCTCTCCACAGAGAATTCAGACCACCCGATTCACTACTCAATGACTTTTGGCCAACGATTGAGTGTTCTTCCTCCTGAACTTAATTTCTATGCGACGATTTCGATCTCCGTCTCCTTTTGAACATTTCAAAGGTGTTATCCCTCTTGAGATTTCATTTGCAAACTTAAGCCTCCAAAAAGAGCCCTGCTTGCACTCCTTGCGGAAAACTTTCAAATAACCTCCGGTTATTTGAGTCTTCGACCATGTGCACTCTTTGCAATAGTAGTCCTTCAACCTTCCCCTTGGTTGATAAGTTCTAAGGCTTCCACCAGCCTGCGCACACCTTGCACGACTCTGTGCCTCTCCTGCATTTCTGCTGGTATGAGAACAATGATATCACTCCTGAGCTTTCTGAGATAAAACTCAGACCCTTGTCAACGCACACCTTGCACGGCTCTGTGCCTCTCCTGCATTTCTGCTAGTATGAGAACAATGATATTACTCCTGAGCTTTCTGAGATAAAACTCAGACCCTCGTCAACGCACACCTTGCAGACGTTCACTACACTCTTTGTAGAAATCCTCAGAGAGAGAAACAATTGAAACTCATTCTTCCTTTCTTTCTGACTTCATACATTCAACATGAAATCATACACACAACATAGCATTGAAACAAATGCGTAACAGAGAAACAAATCACTGTAATCATACCATTCAACCAATGTAAACAGTAAGCATCATAACACCATGAAAATTGAGTCAAAGCTTCATTTACTAACTCAAGTGCTCTTGTACATGGGTTCTTCTCTACAGTTCTCTGCTACAACTCTACAACTTATGAATTCTGAATGACAATAATGTTCCTTGTTACAATGATACAAGGGTGAGGGTGTCTATATCCGTTTTCCCTCCTACACTTCTAAACTATCTAATTTATCATTCATATCTACCTACTTTACATTAACAGACTTAAATGCCTATTACATTCGGCAGATGAGAGTAATTTCTCCAGATCTATTCATATCTCCAAGACATAAATGTAAGTACGCTCCTCCTAGCTATTACATTAATGCTTCAAATTTCAAAATTCAAAACGTTTTCATAAAAACGTGCCCCTTTTTTTCATCTGCGCGTCTAGTTTTTCCTTTGTGTAGGTGCGTGCTTTAGCTTTGTATGATTCTCCTGCATCATATTCCCTCGCTTGAAAATTTTCATGAACTCCTGTTCATGAGCTCTTGCACGGTCTATCCATGCTTTTGAATTGTTGCTTCATCCTCCCAACTGGCATCTTCAACTGGATGTCCCTTCCACTTGACCAAGTATTCAAAATACTCCTTTCTCTTGGTCTTTCTGCTAATCCTCTTGTCAATTATGCTTTCCATCTATGGATTTTCAACTACAGGCATTTGTTTGGTCCATCAAATTTCTTTCGGCTCATCTTCTGCTCCTGTTTCTTCATCTTTGTAAGGGTACAAATCCACAACATTGAATATCGGTGAGATTTTGACCCCATCAAGTAATTCAATCTCATATGCGTTTACCCCAAATTTCCTTATGACCTTGCATGGTCCAATCTTTTTCATCTTCAGTTTGTTATACATTCCCCTTGGGAACCTCTCCTTCCTCAAATGTGCAAGAATCAGATCACCAAATTCAAATTGAATTTCTCGCCTATGTTGATCTGCTCTCCGCTTGCATTCTTGACTTGAACTCTGCAGTTGCTCCTTAATTCGGTTGTGACGCTCCTTCACTCCTTCTGCAAAGTCCTCTGCACTAGCACTTCTGAATTCAGCTTGTTCTGCATCTTTCAATTCATAAACTCCCCTTGGTTGCATTCCATATACAATTTGGAATGGACTCTACCCTGTGCTTCTATTGAGTGAATCATTGTAATAGAATTTTGCCTGTGGCAGAATGTGATCCCACTGACTGTGGTGTTCATTCACCAAGCTCCTCAACAAATCTCCCAAGCTCCTATTTATGACCTCAGTCTGTCCATCCGCCTGTGGATGATACGCTGAGCTAAAAGACAAGTTTGTCCCCAGCTTCTTCCACAAGGTCCTCCAAAAATGTCCCATGAACTTGGTATCTCGATCATAAACGATACTCTTTAGCAAACCGTGAAGTCTGACGACTTCCTTGAAAAACAGGTTCGCAATATGAGTTGCGTCGTTGGTTTTCTAGAATGGTATGAAATGTTCCATCTTTGAAAATATGTTGACTACCACAAAGATCGAATCACATCCTCTTTGTGTGCTTGGCAACCCCATTATGAAATCCATGCTCACTGTGTCCCATGGCCTTTCAGGCATGGGTAATGGTTTCTATAACCCTGTGTTCTGCCTTTTTCCTTTCATGTGCTGACAAATTCTGCACCTGTCCACAAATTTCTTAACATTTGTCCTCATCCCTGGCCAAAAATATGAGCCATTCAACTTTGAGAACTTCTTGTCATGACCAAAGTTCCTGGCTAATCCTCCACTGTGTTTTTCCTTCAGTAAATTCTCCCTCATGGAGCATTTCTGAATACATAGTTGATTCCCCTTGAACAATAATCCATCCTGGATCATGGATTCAGTCCATTGGCTTCTATCTCTGAGAATTGGATTCTCAGATGCCTCATATGCCTCCTTGAAGTCTAGATCATCTCTGTACATTTCTTTGAGGTTATCAAAACCCAAAGACTTGACTCTGAATTCCTGCATAAGCAAACATTTCCTGCTCAAAGCATTAGCAACTTTGTTAGCAGTTTCAGAAATATGCTTAATCACAAAAGTAAAATTCTGCATGAATTCAACCCATTTAGCATGTTTTTGGTTCAACTTCTTCTGTCGAGTCACGAATTGCAAAATGTGATTATCGTTGTACAAAACAAACTCCTTGGGAACCAAATAGTGTCTCCATTTCTTCAGCGCTTGTATGACTGCATAGAATTCTTTTTCATATGTGGAGTACTTAATCTTCGCTTCATTCATCTTTTCACTGAAATATGCGACCGGCCTGTCGTCTTGGCTTAAGAATGCTCCAATTGCAAATCTACTCACGTCACACCTGACCTGGAATGTCTTGCTAAAATCTGGCAAAACCAGAATTGGTTGCTCAGTGATCTTCTTCTTCGGCAGTTCGAAACTCTTCTCTGCTTCCTCCGTCCAGTGAAAAAATTTATGTCTTTTCTTCGCCGTATCCATCATTGGCGTGCTAATTCCACTGAAGTTTCAGATGAATTTCCTGTAGAAGCTAGCCAAACCATGAAAGCTTTGTATTTCAAATACACTCTTCGATGATGGCCAGTCTTTAATCGCCTTTATCTTTTCCGGATCCATCTTCAACTCATTTGCAGAGATAACAAAACCCAAATAAATGAGTTATGTCCTCAAAAATGACAATTTCTTCATATTGATCAGTAATTTCTCTTACTGTAATCTCCTCATTACTGCAGCTAAATGCTTTAAGTGCTCTGCTTCTGTTTTGCTAAAAATTAATATATCATCAAGATATACAATGACGAATTTTCCAATGAAATCCTTCAGGACTTCGTTCATCAACCTCATGAAAGTACTGGGTGCATTCATTAAGCCAAATGGCATGACAAGACATTCATATAGCCCTTCATTTGTCTTGAATGTTGTCTTCCATTCATCACCTTCTCTCATTCTAATTTGATGATATCCACTTTTCAAATCAATTTTTGAAAAAAATCTTGCTCCACTCAAGCAATCCATCAAGTCATCCATCCTTGGCAATGGAAACCTGTATTTGATGGTAATCTTATTGATTTCCCTTGAGTCTGTACACATTCTCTAGCCTCCATCTTTCTTTGGGCTAAGCACTGTCGGAACAACGCATGGACTCAAGATTTCTCGAATCAATCCTTTGTCCATTAAGTCCTGGACCTGTCTCTTAACTTCTTCATTTTCCTACGGCGTCAACCAATATGTTGCTTTGTTCAGTAAACTGGCTCTAGGTATAAGATCAATATGATGACTTATACTCCTGATAGGGGCAACGAACAAGGTAGTTCATCCACTACTATATCAACAAATTCTTCCAGCAACTCCTGAATTTCTTCTGGTAGATCATCTATTCTCGTACTGGTCAAAACAATTTTGGGCTTCTTGACCACAATAAATTGCGTGTCTTCCTTCTTCTTAACCTCATTAAGAAGTTCCTTCCCACTAATGAGAAGTATATTGTTGCTCATTTCTGTTTTCACCTCTTTACCCTTAATCAGCAACAACATGTGAGTCCTACAATTCTTCTCCAGGGTGTATGTGTTCTTTCTACCATCATGAACCACGTTTCTATCATATTGCCACGGTCTACCCAGCAATAGATGACAAACATCCATGGGAATCACATCACATAATATTTCATCTTTATATCCTCCTATTTTAAATTCAACTAAACACTATTTAGTGACATTTACCTGATGTCCTTTTTGTAGCCACGAAACTCGATATGGGCTTGGATGTGCAATAGCCTCCAGCTCCAGTTTTTCTACCATCTCTGTAGATATGAGATTGTCTATGCTACCGTTGTCCACTATGACCTTGCATATTCTATCCTTAGTTTTGCAAGTAGTCTGAAATAGACTGTCTCTTTGGGCTGGGTTCTCTGCCTCCTTCTCCAGCTTCAAGAGAATTTTCCTCATCATCAAAGATCTTCCACCCTCAATGTCTTCTGTCTCAACATTCCATCCTTGAGCTTTGGAAATGTGAGTTTCACCACCATCTTTCTTCTTATCTGGACACTCATAGGATTTATGTTCAATTTTTCCACAAACAAAGCATTTCACTTCACCTCCTCTACCTCTTCCTCTTCCTCTGGCTCGAGGAAAATTATTTCTATCAGCATATTGCCTTCCCTGTGAGCTTCCTCCTCTCTTAGGTTGAGTTTGAGGTTTCTTCCCCTCTTCTTTAGGTTTTTGAGTTCTGTCTTGGGCAATTTTTTTTTCCTCTGGCTTGACTTCTACCTCGACCTCTTGGACCTTGCTTCTGGCTCAGCTTCTCTTAAGCTTTCAGAGCTATCTGATAAGCATCTTCCACATTTCGGATGGTCACCATGCTCATCTCATCTTGAATGTCATATCGCAGACCATTCATGTACCTAGCAACTTTTTCATCATCACTTTCCCGATGACCTGCTCTGATGTTTATCCTGTAGAATTCTTCAGTGTATTCCTTCACTGACATCAGCTTCTGTCTCAAATTATGCATCCTCCGAAACAGAGTGATTTGATAATCTCTGGGTATAAATTTGGCTTTCATCTTTGCAACCATTCTATCCCAACTTTTGATTTTTTGCTTTCCCTTGCAACGTCTGCCATCCTGCAGTTCATCCCACCATAGTGTTGCATGCCCTTTAAGTCTAGTAATGGCATGTTTGACTTTCTTGTCTTCCTCAACATCCTCGTAGTCGAAGTATTTTTCTAGTGCTCTAATCCAGTCTAGAAGCTCTTCAACATCCAAGTTGCCTTCATACACTGGAATGTCCATTTTTTCTCTAGCACCTATCCTTGCAACAACCCTGAATAGGCGTTCTTTTGTAGCATCTTCGACCGCAGCTTCTTCTTCTTCATTTCCAACTTCATTTTCACTTTCAGCCTCGCTGATATCCCCAGCATCGACTGTGCACCTATATGCTATCTCCATAGCATCAAACCTGGCACGTAACTCACACATTTCTCTTTCCACTGCAGGATCAGGTAATTTCCTGTCTCTTCTTCTCGGCAGCATGGCTATAAAATTTTCCTCTTTTCTCTCTGCTACAGAAAGAAAAGAATTTTTTCTGGGCTCTGATACCAAAATGACGCAGACCCCCGACCCTCGGGCCATGATCCACATAGGATCATTCTAAATTCTCCTCAAGTCGAAGCGACTCCCTCAGATCCCTATTGGAACCTCATGAATCTGATCCACAAGTCCTTCATGAAAAATCGCCCTATACAACTTAACACCAAGCATGAGCCTTACATCTCCATGCGACCACAACTGGCCTTAGCGCAAGTGCCTTTTGCAACTCATGAGTTCGTGAGTCGATGACCCTCGACTCCTCTTTCTCCAAACCTTCGATACCGAAGATGCGATACGGGTATGGCTCCCTCCTCACTAGCACCTACTACATATAACCGTAGGCCAGGCTAAACACTAGCACTACTTGCAACTCGCTACTTCGCGAGTTGGAGTGTTGAGCCCCCGTGCTCCTCCTTTGCAAATCCTCGAAACGCAAAAAGTCAACAATGGGTTGACTCCTTCCCAGGCGACATGTGTCCACCACTTGTCACCCACTTCCACCTTTCTTTGGGAACTTATTGCTATGCCAACTATCAACCACACGGCCCCCACCTAACGGATGTGCTACGTGTTCATACAATCCCTTAACGCTCGACACTTCACGACTTCGCAATCGAAAAGAAATTTTTCCAACCTCTGAATCCCTGATACGCGATACCACGCGGAGGTTTTGATCCAACGATTCTCCCATGGCTTGGATCCAATGGTCTGGATCTCCTTCCCTGCTCCTCACAACTCGGGACTTCGTGAAACCAATAATTTGGTCTGCCCTCCAAACTCACGAACCCCCAATTCGCAAAATGATCCAACGATGTGGGTTGAAACGAGATCAACGACTCATATTGAACCACAATCAACGGTTCACGATTATTCTTGATATTAGGGTGGTGATTTTGTCCAACTCCTAACCACCTTACAACTCCACTGGATCCAATGGTCCTCATGATTTCGTGAGATCTCCACGGAGAATTCTGACCGCTCAATTCACTACTCAATGACTTCTACCCAACGATTGAGTGTTCTTCCTCCTAAACTTAATTTCTATGTGATGGTTTCGATCTCCGTATCCTTTTGAACATTTCAATGGTGTTATCCCTCCTGAGCTTTCATTTCCAAACTCAAGCCTCCAAAAAGAGCCATGCTCGCACTCCTTGCTGCAAACTTTCAAATAACTTCTGGTTATTTGAGTCTTCGACCCTGTTCACTCTTTGCAACAGTAGTCCTTCAACCTTCCCCTTGGTTGATAAGTTCTAAGGCTTCCACTAGCTTGCGTACACCTTGTATGGCTCTGTGCCTCTCCTGCACTTCTGCTGGTATGAGAACAATGATATCTCTCCTGATATTTCTGAGATAAAACTCAGACCCTCATCAATGCACACCTTGCAGACGTTCACTACACTCTTTGCAGGAATCCTCAGAGAGAGAAACAATTGAAACTCATTCTTCCTTTCTTTTTGACTTCATACATTCAACATGAAATCATACACACAACACAACATTGAAACAAATGCGTAACAGAGAAACGAATCACTGTAATCATACCATTCAACCAATGTAAACAGTAAGCATCATAACACCATGAAAATTGAGTCAAAGCTTCATATATTAACTCAAGTGATCCTGTACATGGGTTCTTCTCTACAGTTCTCTATTACATCTCTACAACTTATGAATTCTGAATGATAATAATGTTCCTTGTTACAATGATACAAGGGTGAGGGTGTCTATATCCGTTTTCCCTCCTACACTTCTAAACTGTCTAATCTATCATTCATATCTACCTACTTTACATTAATAGACTTAAATGCCTATTACATATGGAAGATGAGATTAATTTCTCCAGATCTGTTCATATCTCCAGGACATAAATGTAAGTATGCTCCTCCTAGATATTACATTAATTCTTCAGATTTTAAAATTCAAAACGTTTTCATAAAAACATGCCCCTTTTTTTCATCTGTGCATCCAACTGTTCCTTTGGCTAGGTGCGTGCTTTATCTTTGTATGATGCTCCTACATCAGGACACTTAAGACACATCAAAGACTAGTTTTGAAGAGGAGAAATCAATTGACAAGGAGTACAAGCCTTTTTTCCACTGAAAAAGCCACTCAAAAGTCAAATTTGGAAAGGAGTGCTCCCCTACATACTGTCAGAGAGTGCTGGTGCTATGTACGCTCTTCTAGGGGAGCATTCCAATGCTCTATGTCCCTTTTGGGGGAGCACTAGTCTTTTTTGGGGAAAAATTGGTTTGTTGGAGGAAATCGGGGAAGAATCCCCTCAATCTCTGAAGTTGGTTGGATTCGAATATGAGTTCAAGGCATGATCTTAGGGAAGATACACAACTAAAGGAGAGGAATCCTCAACTTATCCCAAAGATCTCTCAAGTGGTTGGGCCTCTCCAAGATTATATAAGGAGGCCTTGTCATGGTGAAAGATACATGAAAATATTGGTGGTATGAAACCTATTATCTCATAGGCAACATACAATACATACATGGATAGAGAGATAGAGACACCAAACTTATGATCTCATGAGTGGTATTGAGATATATGGAGATTGAGAATTGCACCAAACTTATGATCCTATAGGTGAGATGCCATTGAAGCATAATCATTGTAGATTACTTGATCAAAGGGGTTGGACAAGGAGAGATGGAAGAAGTTGTTGCACCTTCATCAGAGGATTGTAAGTATTCTTCATTTGTTCTCATTAATATACATACATGCTTGGCCTGTTTCTTTCAAGTTTGTGTTTGTTCCACATAAACTTGTCTCTAGTAGATAGATATGTATTTGAGCTAATATCAATAGAATAGGAAGCTTGTTGTATCTTTTTTTGTTCTATAGGACCTATCGAGGAGCTTGGGATTGAAGCTCAACTTGGACTTTGCGAGGACAAATGCCATTTAAAAAGGTACACTTTTCTTCTTCCTCTTCACTCATTAGCTTAATTAGATCTAAAACGATGTCAGTGACCAATGATAACACCCTTTCTGTCTTGGTTTTAGGGGTTTAGATACCAAGAGGGAATCCGCTTGTCCGCAGGAGGATTCACCTGTAACAGAAATTGGCGACTCCACTGAGGAGGAGTTCTGATATTTGTTTCCTTTCCCAGATCTTGTTTTGGCCCTTTGCCCATTTCTTGACCTTCTCTATGCTGTCTTTGATTCTTAGATATGATTGATTTGTTGGACAACTGAGAGGGGTGGTGAATCAGTTGTTACCGAGCTTAAACAATTATGCTTATTTTAAACTCTTTGCAGAGCACTGAATGACAATCACAATAATGGAGGGAAGTAAGCAATAGAACATTCAACATCATTCACACATATAAAATATACAGAGACAAATATTTCTTGAGGAAACCCATAAAGGGTAAAAACCTCTTCTTCTTTATATGATAAGTAATCTTTACATTCTGTACATTATCATACTTATGAGCACCAACTCATAATGAGGCTACAACCTCTGTTTTGGAAGGTGCAACTTGCTGAGAGCACCAACTCTCTGTTTTCTCTAGCACCTACTAGAAGGAAGCACCAACTCCCTGGTTTCTCTAGCACCCACTAGAAGGAAGCACCAACTCCCTGGTTTCTCTAGCACCCACTAGAAGGAATTAACAACTCCCTAAGTGTTCTAGCACCAACAAGATGGAAGCACCAACTTCCAGTCACATAGGCACCAACCTGTATAATAGATAACAACAGTTCTCCCTTGCACCACCCTGCCACCCTGGTTTCTCTGGCTGCAACCAGATGGAAGCTACAACTCCCTGTGTTCAAGCACCCACTTGAACCTCTGAGGACAACAGTCCTCCCTAGCACCTCCCTACCACCCTGAAA
>ML819099.1:0-17725 GCA_009831015.1 Picea engelmannii | reverse complement strand
ACAGTGATATAATGTTCATCAATGGCTTACCAGTCTCATCACTATTCTGCTACACTGCTCTGCTCTCCTGTATCAGTGTCTCTCTGCCTGCATCTCTTGTGCTTTTAGATCTTCTTCTCTTCTCTACAAGTGCACCTCATCCTTCTTTTACTGTCTCAGCTATGCATCTCTGTTCTTTTCTTCTGTTGCACTTTAAGCTCTGCATCTTATTTTGATTCTCTTAATTACGCCTCTTCTTTGTATTTCATCTCTTGCCCACAACATCCATTTCCCCGTGTGTGATTCCTCTCTGCAGCAACACTCCTCTCTTCTTTGTTCCGCATTCTTATAGTTTCTGTGCACCTTGTGCATGCCATATGCGCAATGCTTCTGCATGCTCTTCATGTCGAGTGCTCTTACTGATCATCATTGCAACTCTTTAGCTTCTCTAGCTTTTAAACCCATGTGTCCATCATCACTGGATGTTATGCTGAGATTCCTTATCCTGTCTACCAGTCGAGACTCTTCGTCTTCTCTGTCATAGTCGAGCTCATCCTCTTTGTTGCAGTTACATGCTTCAATGCTCTTCCATCTGTCAATCGCCTCCTGAACAGTCTTCATTCCATTGGTAGATGCCTTGAGACTCTTCATATTCTCTGGCGATCACCCTAATATCTCTTCCAGTCCTCTGGCAGAAATAATCAGTCGTTTCTAGCAGTTACACTGTGATCCTCCAAAAACCACATTAGCAATTGAATCGCCACTGATCGATTAACTGTGAAGAGCAACAATATCCCTTCGATCATATTCCTGATTAACCTGCACCATTGGATTATAAATGATGGGTCTCGTGCTTATTTCGCCATTTCACAATTCGACATTTTGGCATTTCGGCATTCCTGTGGTGAAGAATTATCTTGACGCTCCATGTTGCAATCTCCGAAATGGAGTTTAGTTGTTAGCGCCTTTCGCAATTTCACATTTCGGCACTTCGGGATTCCTATGATGAAGAGTCTTTATTCTTGACTCCTCCAACTCCTGGTATCCAAAACTCCACTTGATGTGCCTGTTTCGGGATTTTCGACACTTCAGGACTCCTGTGACGAAGAGTCTTGACTCTTGACTCCTCCAACTCCCGGTATCTGAAACTCCGGTTGATGTGCCTATTTTGAGATTTTGGCGTTTCACATTTCGGCACTTCGAGACTCCTATGATGAAGACTCTTAACTCTTGACTCCTCCAACTCCCAGTATCCAAAACTTTGGTTGATGTGCCTATTTTAGGATTTTGGCATTTTGCATTTTGGCACTTCGGGACTCCTATGATGAAAAGTCTCGACTCTTGACTCCTCCAACTCCTAGTATCCGAAACTCCAGTTGATGTGACTGTTTCGGGATTTTGGGGTTTCGCATTTCGCAAGTTCCTGCCGTGAGTTACTTCCTTGACTCCTCCAGCTCCCGGTATCCAAAACTCTGAAATGGAGTCTTTGTTTCTGATACCCGAAATGGAATTTAGCTTCTGATCTTGCCATGCGATCATCGTTGTGCTGCTAGTCGTGATCTTTGCCATCAATGACAAACACGCATACTTTGCACTCTGCGTGCACCTCTGCACTATCTATTCTTGTCTTCACGAGCTTGCTCTGTTGTGTCTTCCCAACATACTTTTGGTACCCACCTGGCACATTATACCTATGCTCAAGCCATCATCGCTATTGTACTTGCCTTCAATGACAAGCATACATTGCCTGTAAAACATGCCAACATGATTGGCTCTTGATTTCATCACCTTCAAGTTGATTGATTGAGTTTGCTTGATTTTTTGACTTTCTGGGCATTTTTTCTAAATTTTTTAGAGGCCAGTGCCCCCCTACCCTTGCTACCAGAGTGCTGGCACTCCCTACTAGGCTTACACAGAGCATTGGAACACTCTGGTGCCCCTTACACTAGAGTGTTGCCCCTTTTCTGTGAAAAATCCTTTAGGGTTTCCTTCTCTAAGGTTCACTTTTTTTTTTTGGCACTTGCTCAGAGTCTTATCATCTCAGTACA
Organism: Picea engelmannii; assembly: GCA_009831015.1. Taxonomy (NCBI): domain Eukaryota; kingdom Viridiplantae; phylum Streptophyta; class Pinopsida; order Pinales; family Pinaceae; genus Picea; species Picea engelmannii. Next base: position 15,698 of record ML819099.1, on the reverse strand, counting down.
TCCTTGATTTTGCCTTCAACACTCTACTTTCTAAGAATTAATCACCTTTTGTTTGGAATTTTGACATTTTTCTTCCTTACCTAGAAGTCACTCTTTGTATTTGTTGATTTAGAGTCAACTTACTATTTTCTTCTCATTTATATGACTAAGTGGAAGCTTTTGTGAGGAAATTCAAAGGTCTATGCACCTTTCTATTTGATCTTTGAGGTCATTTTCCCAAGCAATTAAGTTTTGAGTGGTTTCTCTATTCTCCCTATCTTTTCTTGGGTTCTTCACATTTTATTGTACTCCTTGGATGCTTGTTGGTTTTAGGATCCTTGACTGAGTTCTTGTTAGAACAATATTCTACTTGTTTTCTTTCAGTTCTCATTATTTTGAATGCATTCTTGCTTTTGGGTCATGAAACTAGCTTGCATTTGAAGTAGCGGAATTGCATGTTTTTGGTTTTTTTGGGGACATTGTGCATCTATAATGATGAATGTTTTCTCCTTCTCGTAGCATATCTTTCATCGAATTGAAAAGATTTCATATTCATCTCTTTGCATAACTTTCGAGTCGGTCAAAACACCATATTGTCCACGCCATTTTCCTTTTGAGTAAAAACAACTTTAAAAATCAAGCGCCAAACTAAAATTGATTAGACATTTTTACATTTTCTGGTAGCAAACCTACATTAGATTAGTTGTAGGGCTTTAGAATAGGTGTGAAAGATAACTTTCCAAAGCTGCAAACAAACATAGGATCTTTTGTTAGGGAGCGGTGAAATCCAATTGCTACATTTTGTCCTGGGAAGCCCTTCTCACACAAGGGTCAAACCTGAGGTCACATTGACATTAGCAGAGTTACTCACCCTGCTTTGTTGGTCTTGGTGTAGATATTGTGCATATTGTTGGGGTCACTTGAAGGTATACCCACAATGATGAGTGGAATTCTTTCAAGTTGATTTTGGGCTAGATACCCTGCCCTTGCGTGTGGATCAGACTGTTGATTGTTTCCCCAGGCATCACTATTGTAGTTGGTAACCTTAGTGGCCTATCTCTTTAGGGGTTTTACACAAGGTGACTGTGGAGGGGCAAGTCTTCACGATACCTAGAAATGACGTTGTCCAGACTCACTCAGGATCCTTGGAGGGTATACCCACGATTATGTGTGGGAGCTTGCACAAGGGTGTAAGTCCGTTAAGCAGGTCGTCAACGTAACTTTTCCACCCGCTCTATCTCAACCCCTTCTTACTTTGTTCCTGCGATGTTGGATTTCATCACCAACTAGTGTGCTCATTGTGAGAAGGTTTTGTTTTCTTGCTTGCTTACTATATTTTTAGTGTGTGTTGTTTGTTCTCCCTAGCAGAATCTAGGTTGGAGCTTTATTTTTATGGTGTCAGTTCCCAGGATGACCAATGAAGGAACCTCTTTGCCAGGGGAAACCTTTGTTTTTACTTCTTATGGAAACGTTGGTCCTCCTTACATTGCTACTTTGAGCCTTCTAGGTCTCACAATTGGGTTGTCGGTATGGTTGTTTTCCATGCCAGTGATCTCGAACGCAGCTTCTCTAGATGTAATAACACCACCCACACATCAACCTCATGTCGACCTTTCTCCTTCTTCACCCATTATGTCTCCTTCCATTTATCCTTCTTTGCCTAGTGAAATCTCTCAAGAAAGTAGCCAAATTGATAATAAGAACAAGAAATGGAAAGAGAAGAAGAAGAATAACCAGAAAGGGACCAAGCCTCCAACTACATCAAATGTTGGATCCAAGCAACCAGCTACTATTAATAGCACTGGGAGTGTTGATGAGGTCGATAATATTAAAACTAAGAATTTGAAACCCAAATTCCCTTGCAGTATTTGTAAGGGTGACCACTTTCTAAGGGATTGCCTTGGTATTCCCAAGGTCTTAGAAGTGTGTTACTCCACATCATCGACCCCTACTGGCCATGCCAGTGATACCTCATCAAATAGTGATGTTAAGGTTGGTAAGAAGAAGACAACTGTCAAATTCCCTTGTATGTTATGCAAAGGTGATCATTATTCTCACCTTTGTCCTCGCATCGATGAGGCTTATTCTCTTTTGGCAAAGCTTCAACTTCTAGTTGGTTATCGTAGGATTTCCCCCAACCCATCATTAGTTGATGGAATGGTCATTTTGGTTCCATCTCCAGTCAATCTGGTTGATCTGGTGGTCAATCTAGTTTCATCCTCGATTGAATCCCTAACCAAAGTAGTTGATCCAGTTCCATCATCGGTCAACCCCACTCTTCATCTACAAAGTGAACCCAAAGTGATTGATCCAGTTCCTTCCTTGGTCAGTCCCACCCTTCATCTGAAGATGTCAAAGTGGTTGATTCGGTTCCACCATCGATCAATCCCACTCCTCCTCTGACGAGTGCCAAAGTGGTTGCTCCAGTTACATCATTGGTCAATCCCACTCCTCATCTGACCAGTGCCAAAGTGGTTGCTCCGGTGACTTCATCGGTCAAACCCACTCCTCCTCTGATGAGTTTCAAAGTGGTTGCTCTGGTTACATCATCGATGAATCCCACTCTTCCTTTGAAGAGTGCCAAGGTGGTCAATTCGATCCCATCATCAATCAATCCTACTCTCCCGCTAGAGAGTAAACCCGATTCTGCCCACATTTTTCTCATTGAAACAGGATCTACTATACCGGGGGGCATTCCTCCTTCCCCTGTGAAAAACCCCTCCAAGTAATGGGGCCATCCTTTTTGATTGGGGTGGGATAACTAAACCTCGTCTACCCTCTCACATTCCTTTTAAAATTCCAGTTCAAGTTTGTGGTCGGGACGTTCCTCATACGTTGATAGATGAAGGTTCATCTGTTAGTATTTTGTCCTCTATTGCTTGGAAAGCTTTGGGTTATCCTAAGCTTGTTCTAGTTACCTAGACTTTGTTCACTTTCAACAGAAGAACCAGTCACCCTTTAGGGATCATTCCTCAGTTTCCGGTAACTTTGGGAGGAAAAACAATCTTTATTGATGTTATGGTAGTCTAGGACTCCTTGGATTTCAATTTACTCCTTGGGTGAGATTATGTCTATGCAATGAAAGCTATTGTGTCCACTCTTTTTCATGTGATATCTTTCCCTCACAATGGAAGAATGGTGACTATTGATCAACTTTCGTTTGTTGGCCCTGACTTGACCATCAACCCAATAACCTCCCTAACCGAGTCTTATATGTAGTTGGTCTCACCCCTGCCACAGGTCAATTATGTGGCATTATCTCCCATGACTTCAACTTCTGATGATTTGGATCTGGTAGTTGACATGGTGATCTCTTCGGTAGGGCTATTGGAACCAAATCTCCTTACCCCTGAAGAGACCCTCGACATGTGTTCCTTCTAGAGAATTCTTCTTCCATTCAATGAAGATCTCTTGGAAGACATGACCGAGTTTTGTCCCTTGACATGGTGTCCTTCCAGAGCATTATCCTCTTGGAAGCCATGATCAAGAAGATTCCACGAGCATAGTTTATTTTCTCTGTGGCAAGCTTGTTAAAAAATGAAACAGAAGTCACGAACATAGTTTCTCTTCTCTTTGGAAAGCTCGTTAAAAAATGAAACAAAGGTCACAAGCATAGTTTTCCTCTCTGTAACAATCTCGTTAAAAAATGAAACATAAATCTGGGGATTGAACCAAGAGCCTTGAGCATAGTTCTTTTCTTGTGTCAAGCTCGTTAAAAAATGAAACAATCACCTCTCCCGTCAAGTCGAGTCTTTCACCAGATCTCGTAGATGTTGAGTCGAGTCTTTCGTTAGGTCTCATATTTGAACCTTCATTTCATCCACTTGTATCATTTTTCTCCATCTAGTACATAAATTGGTGACAACCTCAAAGTCGGTGAATGAATTGAATCTTGGGGGGGAAGTCTCCAGCCTTTGATGATCATTTTGGAGTTAAGACACTATATTTTCATGCTGGGAGCATACCGAGCTTAGTCTTTGTTTTTTCTCGTGCTCGTAAAAACATGAGAATTTAACTGAGTATACTTTTATCACTTTTTCAGACTCGTAAAGGTTATACAAAAAAGGAACCCCTTGGAGTCGTCTTTAAGCTCTTTTTAGACTCTCTAAACATGAAAATATTGTTGAGTTGTCTTGCTTCCTTTCCCACTCGTTAAAAGGTTTGAAAGGGCATCTTTCGAGTGATAATTTATCTCTTTTTCAGCCTTGCGAGAATAATATTACAAAAAAGGACCACATTGGAGTCATCTTTAAGTCATTTTTAGACTCTCTAAATATGAAAAACAACCAAGTTTACCTTCTCTGGACTCATTAAACGATCATACATTAAAGGGCCCATACGAGATCAAACCCTTACTTCTTCCAATTCGTTAAACAAAGGAAGAGGAACTTATTGAAGGTGAGTTATATCGAGCATGTGTTACCCTCCTCGAACTTGTTAAACCAAAAAGAGGTACTTGTCTATTTGGATGGGGGGGAAATTGAAAGAAGCAAGTCGAGCAGTTTTTGAGAACTTCACTAGTGACCTTACAGTCGCCCTTGAACACGACATTTTATCTTTGAACACATTTCAATCTGTTGAACCTCTGCACTGAACCAATCCTTTGAGTTTCCTTACTCCTTTGGTCACCCGACGTGAGTCACGGTATCCATTTCATTATCAAGTTTTTGTCCCTATCAAGTTTCTTCTGTCATGCCTCAGTGTTCAAGGGAAGTATCTACCTTGAGAGTCAGCCACCACAAATATCTTGTTTCAATACCTGTGTCAGTCCATGTTCATTTGATCCACCAATTACATCTCTGTGTCTGTTTCATGTCATTAATGGGGGATACATCAAGTCCCTCCTTCTACGAGTCTATTCCTATCGACTTCATCACATTATCCAGGAGCTAGACATAGAAACCAGTTAGTACTTTGGGACCTGCATGCCTCAATGGAAGGCCTCCTCACGTTCAACAATAGGTTTACACCATTGACCTCTGATCGGATGATTCCACGGATGTTCAACTTCATCTCATCTATTCACATTCACTGGAATGTACTAGGGTACCTTGGGAATCATTGACATCAATGGTGATTTCCCTCACGCTTATTAACGGTTTACATCATTGACCGATAATCATGTGGTTTTTGCGATGTTTGACATCAGGACATCTATTCACATGGTTAGATTCGTACTACATCGGGATTGGTAAGAAGACCCTGGGTTGAGTCATTCACTCTGATATATGCTTTACCCAGGTTGCGATGGAGTTTCTCTTGAATATTGACACATATATTTTCACATAGATCCACTTTGTATTGGTCCGTGGCTATGTCTTGTCATCTCGTAGATCCACAGTGTATTTTTCATGGCTATGATCAATTCATGTAATGGAAGTATAGATCCACATTGTATGTTTGGTGGCTATACTTTTTGTCAATATAATTATGGATCTGTAGTGTATTCTATGGTGGCCATACTTGAAAATGTCTTTATAACTCAAGCATAGGTATGCCTGCCTTGGGTTTGAAACATGTCATAATATTTGTTTGATGGTTGTGTGCAGCTTCTACCAGGCTCTCTGTGTCCATACCCTTGCTCGAAAAAGTCTACAAATTACTTCAGTCATCATTGCCTTCTAACTTCGCACTTTGGGGGGAAATCTATTACACATCAAAATTACTCACTTCAATAGTGTCGCAAGTGTCGTCATTACAAGTGTTGTAAGTATCGCATCTTTTCCGCAAGTGTCGCATTTTGACCACAAGTATCGCAAGTGTTGCAAACATTATACTGCCATATTTCCTATGTCGTGCCTCTAATGACATCATAAGGACACTTAAGACACATCAAAGACTAGTTTTGAAGAGGAGAAATCAATTGACAAGGAGTACAAGCCTTTTTCCACTGAAAAATCCAAACAAAAGTCAAATTTGGAAAGGAGCGCTCCCCTACATATTGTCAGGGAACGCTGGCACTCTGTACCCTCTTCTAGGGGAGCATTCTAATGCTTTGTGTCCCTTTTGAGGGAGAATTGACCTTTTTGGGCGAAATTTGGTTTGTTGGAGGAAATCAGGGAAGAATCCCCTCAATCTCTAAAGTTGGTTGGATTCGAATATGAGTTCAAGGCATGATCTTAGGGAAGATCCACAACTGAAGGAGAGGAATCCTCAACTTATCCCAAATGTATCTCAAGTGGTTGGGCCTATCCAATATTATATAAGGAGGCCTTCTCGTGGTGAAAGATACATGAAAAGATTGGTGGTATGAAACCTATGATCTCATAGGCAACATACAATACATACATGGATAGAGAGATAGAGATACCAAAATTATGATCTCATGAGTGGTATTGAGATATATGGATATTGAGATTTACACCAAACTTATGATCCCATAAGTGAGATGCCATTGAAGCATAATCATTGTAGATTACTTAAGCAAAGGGTTTGGACAAGGAGAGTTGGAAGAAGTTGCTGCACCTTCATCAGAGGAATGTAAGTATTCTTCATTTGTTCTCATTAATATACATACATGCTTGGCCTATTTCTTTCAAGTTTGTGTTTGTTCCACATAAACTTGTCTCTAGTAGATAGATCTTTATTTGAGCTAATCTTAGTAGAATAGGAAGCTTGTTGTATCTTTGTTTGTTCTATAGGACCTATCAAGGAGCCTGGGATTGAAGCTCAACGTGGACTTTGCGAGGACAAATTCCATTTAAAAAGGTACACTTTTCTTCTTCCTCTTCATTCATTAGATGAATTAGATCTAAAAGGATGCCAGTGACCAATGATAGCACCCTTTCTGTCTTGGTTTTAGGGTTCTAGATACCAAGAGGGAATTCACTTGTCCACAGCAGGATTCACCTGTAACATTATTATTCGATATATATGAAAATTAATTATGTGGTTTTCTCCCATTTGGGTTTCCACGTAAATTCTGGTGTACTGTGTCTATGTGATTATTTATTTATGTTGTTTATGATATATTGAATGCTAACAATAAATTGTTGAACACTACTGATAAAGTTGAAGATAATATATTTTCGTTAAAAGTGCTTATTGTAGTCATATTGATTCACCCCCCCACTCTCAGTATTCCAACAATTGGCATCAGAGCTAGGTTCTTCAAGTAACAATTTAACCACTAGAAGGAGATCATGGAATATGCTAAGATTGAAGCACCAAGGTTTGATGGTCATAATTATACCTTCTAGAATAAAAGGATGATTTGTTTTTAACAGGAACAGGGATTCGATGTTTGGTAGTCATTAGTAGATGGATATGTAGATCCATCCACTCCCCCAACTGACAAATATGGAAAGAAACTCAGTGAAAACAAATCAAAGGCTAAAGGCACCATTTTGAGTAGTCTGGATGATTCAATATTTCTCAAAATTATGCATTGCAAGAATGAAAAGGATATTTGGAATAAACTTCAAAATATTTATGAAGGAGATTCCAAATTCAAAGGAGCTAAGATTCAAACCCTTAGAACTAATTTTGAGCAATTGAAGATGAAGGAAGACGAAGACATTGCAACATACTTTCTGCGAGTTGACGAAACAATGAACACTATTAGACGAATGGAAGAATAATTTGATGAATCAATGGTCATTCAAAAGGTTATAATATCTCTACCTATAAGATTTGATCATAATATATCAGCCAGGGAAGAAATAACAGATCTTGAAAGTTTGAGCATGGACGAGCTACATGGAATATTCATAGCTTATGAAATGAGGATAGAACAAGAAAACCCAGTCATGAAGGAAGTAGCATTCAAAGCATCCAAGAAGAAAAAGAATCAGAACAAGCAAAATTCAAAACCAGATTGTAGCTACAACGATGATTCAGAGGAAGATAAATAAGTAGAAAACTTTGTAAGAAATTTGAAAGGAGGAACCGACAAGTACAAAGGTATGTTTCCATTGAAATGTTTTGATTGTGGTGGTTTTGGTCATTTTGCTTCTAAATGTCCCTATGCTAAGAATAAAGGTAGTGATGAAGAAGAAGATCCCAAGAAGAAAAATAAAAATAAAAAGGGAGACCAGAGAAGAAACAAGAACAAATTATTCAAGAAAATTTTATACTCAAAGGAAGACAACTCATCATCATACAAAGATGATGATAGTGATAGTGATTCAGAAAGAGTACTCTTCATGGTAGTAGAAGATGATGAAGAAGATTTTGAAGAAGAAGGTGAAGTTGATCTCAGAGAATAATTAATCAGTGCCTTAGAATAACTAAGGAAATAAAGAAAGAAAAGTAGGTCACTCAAGGGAGAATTAAAGATGAAATAATGATCTTAGAATTCCAACTCATAAGAAATTAAGTAGATAATCAAGAAGTTAAAAATCCCAGTGGAAGAAAACAGAAGGATTGAAGAAACACTCAGAATTTAGGTAGAGGAAAAGGAGAAGATGATTGAAAGCTTGGAAGAAGGAATAGTCACTTTAAGAAAATATCTTCAGGAGAAAGATATGCAATAGAATAGCACCAAAATATTGAATGATATCATCAGCAGTCAAAGGCCATACTATGACAAGTTTGGGCTAGGATACAACCATATGTAGATTGAAAAATGTTCGAGCTCCAAAATGACAGAACAAGAAGAAGAAAAAACAAGTTATGCATAAATAGTCATAGGTACTATCAAGAAAGAGTTAAACAATAAGACTCAAGAAGAAAATCATAGAGGACCTAGACCACCTATAATATTCAGAACACAGAATCAACAATCAACAACATATGAAAAATAAGAAGACTTCAAAAGAGAAACACCATCCATAAGATCCCCTACATTTAGGTATCAAACTATTTTTCTTGGTTTATGTTATTCTTGTAACAATTTTTGACACAAATATGCAAATTATAGATTCTATGCCAAGAACAAAAGAAACTATGAAGTATATTCAAACAATAGTTATCCTACAAAGTCACATGAAACACATAATAGAAATTACAACAATTTTGGTTAACTAAGTAATGAAGTAGAGTGCTACAAGTGCAAAAATTTTGAACACATGGGAAAATATTGTAGACTGATTGTTCATCCAAGGGAACCAAAGAATAATATCAAACATGAACCACAAAGGATATGGAGAAGGAAACAAGATCAATTCAACACTGAATAATGCTCTCTTTCTCTACAAGTGCAACACAAAACAAGAGGGTGGTATGTTGACAACAGTTGTTTGAATCATATAACAGGTGACAAGAATAGGTTTCTAACCCTAAATAAGGAACAAGATGGATCAATTTCATTTGGAAATGATAACTCATCCAAAAGTATAGCCAGAGGCATAGTCAAGATTGGAAGAAAAGATGCCAAGCCATAAAATATTCTTATGGTAGAAGACATGAATTACAATATACTGAGTGTAAGTCAAATGTGTGATCAAGGACACAAAATTTTGTTTAACTTAGAAAAATGTAAGATAAGGAAAGAATGATCTGGCAAGTTGGTGGCTACATATATAAGAACTCCAAGCAACATATATGTCTTGAATGAAATTGGAAAGGAAATATGTTGCTTAGAAAAGGAAAATGAAAGTTGGCTCTGACACAGAAGAAAGGGTCACATGAACATTGATAACTTTGTCAAAATCAGTAGAAAGGAAGAAGTGAAAGAAATGCTTGATATTTCAAACCCAACAATTGCTCTATGTGATCATTTTCTACAAGGAAAACAAACCAGGACCAAGTTCAAATCAAAAGAGTACTCCACAAAAAACCCATTGGAGATTGTACACATTGACCTATGTGGACCAACAAGAATGAAGGGATTAAATGGAGAAAATTATTTTATGCTCCTGGTTGATGACTAGACAAGAATGACTGTAGTTTTGTTTCTCAAAAAGAAATCAGAGGAATTCGAACACTTCAAGATATACAAAGAGATGGTTGAAACCAAGATGGATTTGAAAATAAAATGTTTAATATCAGACAATGGAGGAGAGTTTACATCAAAGGAATTCTTAGCATCCAAGACACCTCAGCAAAATGCAGTTGTTGAAAGAAAGAACAAAACAATACAGGAAATGGACATAACCATGTTAAAAGATTCCAAGTTGAATGACATATTTTGGGAACAAGCAATACATACATCAATTCATATCCTGAACATAGGAATGCTCAGAAGTAACAATAATATGACTCCCTACGAATTATGGAAAGGAAGATTGGAAAATGTGAAGCATTTCAAAGTATTTGGAAGCAAATGTTGTATCAACAGAGAGTATGGCATGATTGGAAAATTTGACTCTCGCGTTGATAAGGGCATACCGGTTGGGTATTCAAGCAAATAAAAGAATATAAATGCTTTAGTCCAAGACTCAACAAAATAGTGGAAATCATCAATGTAACAATTGATGAAACAATTGAACAAAAGACCGAAGAAAGAAGCAAAGATTCAGAAGAGTAGGATGACAAAGAAGGCATAAAAGAAGAAGAAGTAGAAGAATAAGTAGCAACAGAAGAAGAGAAACTACAAGCAGAGAAAGAGGAATATGAGAAGAAGATACCTCCCAAGACACCTAGCCGGTGAGTTAAGGAAAAACATCCAACAGAACAAATTACTGGGAATAAAGATGAAGGAGTTGAAACCCAAAGAAGAATACTTTCACCAAAACAAAGGCATCTAGAATTGTTATCCCTGGTTGAACCTAGCAGTTTTGAAGAAGCCAACAATGATGAACATTGGATCAAGGTTATAGATGAAGAATTATATTAGATAGATAAGAATGATACTTGAGAACTAGTTCCAAGGCTGAATAACAAGAACATGATTTTTACAAAGTGGGTTTTCATAAACAAAATGAACGAGGATGGATAGGTAACCAAAAACAAAGCAAGGTTAGTATGCAAAGGATATACTCAAATTAAAGGTATATATTTTGAAGAGACATTTTCCCCAGTTCTCAGGATGGAAGCAATTAGATTGATCTTATCCTATGCATGTTCCAAAAGAATCAAGATGTATCAGATGGATTTAAAATCATCCTTTCTAATTGGGGAAATAGAAGAAGAAGTCTACATTGAACAATTTGAATGGTTTCTACTATTAGAAAAGGAAGATTATTTTTTTAGGTTGAAAAACTATTTGTATAGACTCAATCAAGCCCCCAAAGCATGGTATTCAAGATTGGATAGGTATATACAACAACAAGGATTCAGGAAAGGAAATGCAAACAACAATCTCTACATAAAAGTGGATTGAGAAAATATATTGATAATTGAATTTTACGTAGATGATATTATCTTTGGGAGTGATGATGACAGGATGAGTCATAAGATTTACAAAGAAATGCAGAATGAGTTTGAAATTTATTTTCTTGGTGAATTGAATTTCTTTATGGGATTACAAATATGTCAACATGATAAAGGTATTTTCATCTCCCATATCAAGTGCATCATAGAAATGCTAAAAAAGTTTGGAATGGAATACTGTAAACCCATAAGTACTCCTATGCATACCAGTTGCAAGTTTAGCAAGGACGATGAATCTAAGAATGCAGATCAGAGACTCTATAGATTGATGATTGGAATATTACTCTATGTGATAACATAAAGACCGAATGTGATGCAAGCAGTTAGACAGATTGTGATATTTCAAGCAGCACTAAAAGATACACATGTTATGACAGTAAAGAAAATATTTAGATATCTCAAAGTAACAAAAGATTTTGGATTATGGTATCCAAAAGGGAATTATCTATCTTTGGTTTCCTACATAGACGCAAATTGGTCAGGTAACATTGATGATAAAAGAAGTACAAGCGGAGTTTCTTTCTACTTACGTGATTTTCTGGTATCATGGTTGAGCAAGAAACAATCATCAGTATCTTTGTACATAGTAGAAGCAAAGTATATTGCAATAGCATCATGTTCCACTCAAGTGCTCTAAATGAAGCAAACATTTCAGGATATACAGGTGGAATCTGACGAGCCTATTCCAATACTCTGTGATAACACCAATGCCATCAGTATCTCTAAGAATCCAATAATGCATTATAAGAAGAAACACATTCCAATCAAGTTTCACTTTCTACGAGAACATGTTACATAGAATAACATCAAGATAGAGTACCCTGGGAAAAAAGAGAAAATTGCAGATATCTTCACCAAACCTCTTCTAAGGGAAATCTTTGAGTATCTTTGATAGAAACTTGGAGTATTATTTGTCACGCGATGATCCACATGGCATCGAGCATAATAAGGGGGAGAGAAGCAGAACACATGAAGAATCCAATTAAAGAATATTTTGAATGTTTTTCATATACATCAGATATTTACATGAGGAAGCACCATGAAGACAAAGCAAATTCTTGCAAACAGGGGGAGTAGCCCCACAAGAGAATTACCCTTTTCCATTGATGTCAAAGGTGGAGAGAAAGACAAAGGCATGGAAACAGAGAGAAAGAAAAAATTATGGAGATGAGGGGAACGATGGTCACAAGGGGAGAATGAGTAGGAGCATGAGTGTTACCATGCCATCAGTTTTTCCATCAATGACAAAGGGGGGTATTTTTGAAATATTGGTTGTCATTGATTTCAACCCTTGAAGAAGTCTGGTATCCCCAAAGGTATGGTTATGGAACCTGAAATTGATCAAGGAAAAAGGTCATGAAGGACAACATAAATGAAGGTAACCCACTCATGGATGGATATTCTCCATCGTGTTGCTTCCAGTGATAGGTGGCATGCCGCATGGTTCCTCACAATTGAAGAGTTATGGCCTTGTGAAGTTAGAATCCCCAAAGAATGGTTAAGAAACCTCTAGTTGGTAACAAGTGAATTAATGAAAGGGTAAAGTGTTTCTAACAAGAAAGTACTAGAAGCCCTAAAAATAAAGAGAGAGGTTTCTTAGAAAAAGTATATATACAACTCAAGAAGTATCTCACAAACACATTCACTCATTCACTCTATTGAATATCTCTAAGTGAGGAAGTGATCTTTTGGCAAGTTTGCAATGGAAAAATCTGAGGCAGCGAAAGAGTGAGACATAAGTGAGTTTCGGGTTTGCAGAGGAGAGAAATAATTTTTGAGGAAACCCTAATTTGGTTGTCCCCTGTGGGTCAGATAGCTAGTGTCCCACGAGGCTCCCCCATGAGTTTCATAGTGCCTGTCACACAAGGCCTCGCAGGACAAGATATCTTTCTCCTGCGAGGACAAGATAGGATTGGGCAAATGCTAGTGCCTGTTTGTTGAGGTATAAATAAAGGTTACAGGTCATCACTATTTTGTATCAGGTAAGATACAGAGGTAAAGTTATGTTTATGCAATTGTTTTGAAAGTTATACTTGGTTATGGTATGGTGCATGCTTGAGGCATGTTTGGCATTGGAACATGATTGAGGTACATGTTGGCTACATGGTTGAATGAGATATACTCTTGTATATGGGTTGGTTTATGACATGAATGTTATGGTTCACCATTAGAGACATATCTTTGAGATGTGGGTACATGGTTGAGGTATACACTTGATGTATGGTGGCCTATGCATTAGGCACATGCTTAGGTATTTTGAGGCACTTCATTGATGATGTGGTACAGGTCTATACATGATTGATGTTATGATATATGGTAGTGACAGTTTGGTCTACACTTATATTTTAGGGAGGTACGTCAGGGAAAGGAAAAGGGGTTGTAGCCTCCTTTCGGTTGGTGTTGGAGAACTCAGGGAGTTGGAGCCTGAGAATTAGGGGGTTGTATCCCCATTCTGGTTGGAGTAAAAAAATTCAGGGATTTGTAGCTTCCTTCAAGTTGGATCTTGTAAATAGGGGGTTGTATCCTCCTTCCAGTTACAACTAGAGAATTGGGAAGTTGGTGCTTTCAATGAATGTATTTTTTGATATATAAGAAAAGGATTATGTGGTTTTCTCAAATTTTGGTTTCCACGTAAATTTTGGTGTATTGTGTCTATGTGATTATTTATTTATGTTTTTGATGATATATTGAATGATAATGATACATTTTTGAACACTAATGATAAAGTTGAAGATAATATATTGCGGTTAAAAGTGGTTATTGTTCTCATACTGATTCACCCCCCCTCTCAGTATTCCACCACCCAAATACTTGATTTTCCATGGTTGTCAAAAGAATAGTGCATTGATTCAAAGCATATACAACTTGATTATGTTGTCATGATTTGTGTTTCAGGACAAACACATAGCCTTGTAAGAAAGAGATCCATTATTCAAGTATATTTTTCAATTTCTTTTGCGTTTTTACAAATTTTAATGCAATATTATCAGTAAATAGCACAAAATCCTTTGGCACTAAATAACACCTCATTCAACTTTTCACTAAAAAATACAATTTTCTACCTTCTTGGCTAAGTACAGGTCCAATGCCTACATGTGAAGCATCACAGTCTACCTCAAACACTTTATCAAAATTTGGTAAGGCTAATATAGGTGCCTCGATTACCTTCTTCTTTAGAAACTTAAACCTTGGTCCACACCTAAGATGCAATCGATATCATACCCTCTTGCATGTGCAATAACAACCCTATAGCCAATATGACTCACATCTACATGTTCAACAACCTATATCTAAATATTTCTCTAAATATTGGCTATCTTACGATTCATTGATTAGCCTTTACGACCTTACAACATGCCTCTTTATAGGATTTAAAATAGGTAAAACCCTAAAGACATGGCACCCAAAAACGGTTACAGATCCATGCAAGTCATTTTTTACAAATCCCATGAATCTCGAGATTTTGTTACAGTCGACTCCAAGTCAGATTACCAATCAGCCTTCAGTCGGTCGCCACACACCCTCTTGTCGATCTCTTGTCGATTGACCGCTTCAACTTGTTTTAGATGAATTTACCATGTCGAACCTCTTCGACCTTTGAATTTGACTTTACCCGGTCGAACAACTTCGACCTTCTAATTGTTATTAATCCACCTTGACTTTGACCATCAGTCGATCCATCTCGAATAGACTTTTACTGCAAAGAATATAACAACCCAACATTCTCTCACTTGTTTTCTTCTTTGTTGGAACCAGGAGGTTCCTGAAATTTCGTTCATAGACCCAGGGAAGAAATGCCCATTGCCTCTCTGCACCAAGAGAACTTCACAACACTCAGAGACTTGGTCAAAGATATTGCTATGTTTTCCAATGTGTCTACTTTCTCCAACATCACCTTATTAATTTCCACCATATCTCTTACGAAATGGTATTGTACATCAATGTGCTTAGTCCTCAAATTATAAGAAGGATTCTTTGATAGAAATATTGTGCTTTGATTGTCACAACTTATCTTCATATCTCTCTGCTCAAACTCGATTCCTGAACACAACCTTTGCAACCATACCACTTCTTTGCTTCCATGAGTGGCCACCATGTATTCAACTTCTTTTGTTGACAAGGATATGATCGCCTATCTCTTACTCATCCATTTTATTGTTCCACAAAAAAAATTGAAGACATATATGCTGGTCAAACTTCGTTGATCCAGATATCCATCCCAATCAACATCGACAAATTCATGTACATTTAATTCACCACTGTCACCTCCAGGTTTTCCTTGGTAGGATATAGCATAGTCCTTTGTTCCACACAAATACCTTAATTCACTCTCTTGATAGTTTTCCAGTGCTCCTTTCCAGTTGTCGACATGTACCTGCTCAACACTCCCACTTCATGGGTAATGTCTGTTCGAGTGCATACCATCGCATACATTAGACTACCAACAACACTTGCATAGGGAACAC
>ML819098.1:80595-94457 GCA_009831015.1 Picea engelmannii | reverse complement strand
CTTAATAAACTGATCTATTAATGACTATCTAATTTGTTGGAAATAAATAACTGAGTACTGTAAATTGAGAACATAACAGTAAATGGAAAGAACAACAAATGCTAATTGAGCAAAAAGGAACAACAAATACTAAACTAAGAGAAAGGGACAACAAATGCTAATTTAAGCGAAAAGGACATCAAATGCTAATTTAAGCGAAAGGGACAACAAATGCTAATTTAAGCGAAAGGGATAACAAATGATAATTTAAGAGAAAGGGAACAATGCATGTGAAAATGAGATGAACTTTCAAGAATTAAAATACAACAATGGAAACTGGAAAAACAATCGATAACATTCAAAATGAAGCATCTATCTTCTGTAAGCAAACAACATGAAAACATTAACACACTTATGCATTTATCTTAACTATTGCAAGAGAGATTTAAAGCACAAAACATAAATCAAACTGATACAATTACAGATTGAGACAGTAACTCCTTCAGACTGGGCCCTCGGTATTCATAAGAACTGCTGCTAGAAACTCAGTATGCAAAAATGATGAAAACGTTCAAAGCCTTTATCAATTCCATAACTGATACAACATTTACAAAAACTGCTTGCGCAGAGCAATTCTGAATTCTAAATGCTTGGATAAAATTCTTAGATGATCCTTTCCAGGATCCATTACCCTTTCTATATTACAAAATATGGGTAAATTAAGCTATCCTGAGGATTGAGAGATCCTCAGGATCATTATGACTATTTATGAAATTTACAAAATAGAGAACTAATCTCTCTTGAAACTGCTTTGCGCCCAATATCTTTAACCTCCAATAGCTTACATATATTCTAAATCTCTTCAGCTATCATGGGTTTGCCAATAATTACCCATTCCTATAACAAAATCAAACAATTCCAACCATATTTTAGAATTTATAAAATACAACTCAATAATATTTCTAGAAGACATTTTAATCATTTTCTATCCTATTTTATTCCTAAGTAACATAAAAGTCAATCAAGATTATATCATAAATCATGGGAATGAGGGGAATATTTGTACCTTTTTCATAACCCAACATACCCCCCATCTTACCTTCTTGCATGTCCTCATGCAAGCTAAGTTCTTACATGTAAAACAGTGATGCTGTAAGGAGGAAAATTTGGTTCACTAGGTGCCCTGAACACATTCTTACATCTGAGTTCTCCAAAAGCAACATCTTCCCTCTTCCTATTAATTTGATAATCTCTCTAGTAATACTCTGGAGGAAACCAGATAATAGGGGTATTATATCTACTCCCATTCTAGGCAAGTCATTCTTCTTAGATCATTCTGGCATATCTTTCTATTCTAAAGGTGGCTACAAAGAAATTATTGAAACCAAAGGTTCCCTAATATTTACTTCATTTGGGGAGGCATCCCATCTTAAATTGGATCCAACAAGAGATTCTTCTTTGAGTTACCTAAAATATGTCATGCCTTATTGTATAACCTATTGGTGAATAGGACCTAAAGAGCCTCTCACCCCTTCCCTTTTCATGAATGTCCTATGTCGCATGATGGATGGAAAAGATTTTGGTGGTTCCCCTCTGATCCAGAGATCTAACCCAGTTTCTCTCTTCATGAAAGTTTTTTGAGCTTTAGCCCAACTGATTTGATTTTTAGTGAAGGATAGGAATGCTTGAAGTTGTATGTCTCCAATAAAAGGACCAAGATTATCTTTACTGTTGTCTTCCAAAATGAAGTTATGGAAGTATAGCTCGCACAAAAAGTATTGTACCTTCTCTTCCTGCTCTCTAAAACATGACACAAACTCATAGATCGTGGTGAATTTAATAAATTTACCTACTCGAATAGATTTCACCCTTAACAACATGTAACGTTCTAATAAAAACAAAGTATAATTGGTAGTAGGAGCTCTACAATCTATTGCATCAGTGTAAACATCACAATCTCTTTGATTTGCTCCAAAGATTTTTCCAATTGACCTTGTACTTTATTTGTCCTCCCTTCAGCCTTAGTCAGTTCGTCATAGGTCTCATTTTCCATAGCTAACATGGCTTGAAGTTGTTTAACAACTCTTTGGTGCTCTTCCATGGTCACCATTTCATCTCTGGTTTGAGTCAAGGCTTGCTGGGCTTGTGCCAGCTCTGCTTCTAGTCTATCAATGATGGCACTCTGTTCCCGAAAATGAGATGCTTCTTCAGTGTGATAGGGTGCTTCTTTTATTGCCGGGACTACTATCTGAGTTTTTGCATCTGTGGTCTCCAAAGGAGTGGGAATCACTTCCTTAGGTTGAGCAGCTGCTCCTTATGGAATTTTTGGTTGAGCCTATGTTTCATATGCTTCCAAATGAATCTCCTCTTCATTTCGAACAACTGCCCTTTCTGTTTCTGTAATCTCAGTCTGAAGTTCCATTTCTTTTGTCTCTTCAAGGATATGCAACTCTGTCTGTGTTCCTACAGAACTTGTTTGGACGACCCTCCTAGGAAGAGGGTTCCTTCCCTGTGTTTTGTGTCTTTTGGTCTTCTTTCTTTCATGAGCCTCGTCGGCTTGCTCTAATTGTTTTCTTAATTCTTTGATAATTTCCTTAAGTTTGCCAAGTTTTTTCTTTAACACTTCTCTTCAACAACTTGTTCTCCTGTTTTAACATTTTGATTCTACTGTGACTTTTGCCTGATTTCTATTTTTGTGAACTGTTAGGGTTTTCCTCACCGTGATCAGTCAATAGTTGTTCCTCTATTTCTTCTTCTTGCATTGCCAGGATATTTATCTCAGTATGAGGTTCTACTTGTGTTGTATCCTATGGAAATGACATCTCAATGTCAGTGATGTCTTCAACAGGGTTTAAAGAAGAGGTCGGCGCTTGGTATTCTTTTGGCCTATTTGTTTCTTTTTTAATTGAGGTCCCTAAACTCCCTAGAACCTGAGCTATCTCTACCTCATAGATTTTTAAAAACTGTTCTGTGAGGTGTCCCAATATTGTCTGGGTATCTTTCTGACTGTTTCCTTGTGGGGTTTTTTCTATCTGTTCAATTCCCTGAATATATTCTTGTAATGGATTCCCTGTCTAAGTTATCTCCTGCGTTTCATCAGGCTATTCTGTCATTTTCTGGATTTCTTCAGGCTATTTTGTCATTTCCTGAATTTCTTCAGGTTGTTCTGTCATTTCCTGGGTTTCTTCAGGCTTTCTTGTACGTCTGCTTCTTCTTTTCCTCTCAATGGGGGATTTAGAAACAACAATTTCTCTTTTTCTCTTTCACATTGATTCCCCTGCTTGTGAGGTATGAGTCTCTGCCAATTGGAAGGGGTCTTCCTCAACTTCAGGTTTAGGAGGTGGAACTTTGATTTGGGTAGTGGCTTCTCCTTCTTGTGCTACTTCAATTCCCTGGGTTGGGTCTTCATGATGTAATTCAGGTTGTTCTAATTGTAGGGGCCTATTGGCCTCAATAAGATCACCCCAGGTTATTTGAATTTGAATCAGGGCCCTATTTACTATCAGTTTTACCAATCCATGGTGGCTAATGATAGTAACGAGATGTTTTTCCTTCTGTGTTCTTATAGCGACCTCATGTAACATATAATTTAGAAAAAATGGTAAATTGATTACTAACCATTGTTTGAGAGATGCTAGTAGTTTGAGGTGGCGTGGCTGGATCAAATCATACCTTCCGTCATAGGTGATATACCTCTATATTACACCTGCCAGTTCTTCCCAGGGTTTTCTGAGAGTGCTAAGGTTAAGTCCCTTTCCCTTTTTATCTAGTTCCTCTCTAGGGTCTACAAAGATTCTATGGCTTATTTGGGCGATGTATATCTTCCAGTACATTGTATGCCTGTGTTAGGAAGGCCTGTAACCTATGCTACAATTTCCTAAGTGACTGGAATTCGTATATCTTGAACCATGGAGGTTTCTCCCTGCAAGTTATAGAAGATTCCGATCATTATGTCTATATCATATCCTTGTAACCGATTGAAGTACTTCGTCCACCCCAAACAGTGTAGGATTTCCCTTGCCTGCTTAGTTACCTGTAGTAATGTTGGTTCCCGGAACACACTTCGGCCACCCATGTTTCTGTAAGCAGGTGAGGATGACTAACGTTCCTTGCTGCAGCTTAACTCAACTTGTTTTTCAAACAACAAAAATAGAAAATATAGAACAACATTGTGTATATATAAAAATGTGAATTTTTCGTATTTACTGCACTCATTGGAATCTATCGGTAAATGTGTCAAGCATATTCCCCCAATAAATGGAAAGTTCAACCTCGACCATCAAATGTACGAGTGTAATAATGGTGGGGAGTTCCTGCGAGGTGTGGTTGCTATGCCATTGCCGCCACTGGAAAATACAATCATTAATAACTTTTCAAAAAGCACTTTAACAGTATTTATGATAATCATCACTTTGTGTGGGAAATTTGAATTGTCATACCTATGTTAGACACCCTTTAAGGAAAAAAAATATTCCAAATGATTTTAAATTTGTTCATGTGTTTAAAATTTTCCACATATCATAACGTTGTTACTTTCCCTTTTTATTGGATATATCTAGAATGATAGCCTCATTGTTTAGAAAAGGAAATCTAAGAACACATTAAAACTTGGTGTATTTAAGGTAAACTTTGATACCACAGGCAAAGCCACTGCTGCCATCAGGCGTCCATAGCCTCGACAAGGTTTCCTTTTAACCCATAGATGAGTCCATATCCTTAATAAATAGTTTGAATTGTCTTTTCCCAAGAAGACCATTATCTTGGTTTGGTAGCCAAATGATGATAATTCCACTCACTAGATTATAACCTAAGTGAACAAGTTGGCTCGTGGTGAGACCTCTTGTCCTTTGAAAAAAAAATTCCAAAGGCCATTTCCCTGGTGTGGTAGCCGTAGTGGGAATGCCACTTATGTTATTATCTAATGATCGTGGTAGGTTGGATCTTGATGAGACCCCCTATTATTTATGGAAGAAGTTTATTAATTTGTTAAAAACTTTTTTTTTAAGCTCTATCAAGGGAGGCTCATCTACTCCTTAAGACCAAGGGATGGCGTAAGAAGTGTAAGAATTCCAAGTAAGAATGTATTTAAGATTCCTTATTATGATATGAAAACAATTATCATTCAAGTATATGTAGATATATAGGGGAAATAAATGAATTGTGGTGGTTAATGAATTGTGAACAATTTTTAAGATGATTTAGAGAAATTAATCCAAAAATAGTTTACTAAGGTATGTTAAATTATCCACACCAAATGACAAATTAGAACTAGTGCTGATGAAAAAGGAATCAACAAAATTCATACCCAAAGGAGTGACTGACATAACAATGGCATGTTTTGAGAAAGGAACAACAATAAGAAAAAATCATGAAAGGAACAACAACTGTTCCTTTCGAATGGACAACACTATTGAAAAAGGAACAACAAGCATTATAAGAGGAACACTAATGTGACAGAAGGAACACCAATTGTTATTTAGGATGAACGATATTACTTACGAAGGGAACAATAGTCGTTCTTTTAAAGTAAAAACAATCGTTTGCAAAGGAATCAACGATCATGCGAAGGTAACAACAATTGTTTCTTTCAAAGGAATGACAATCGTTTCGTTTCAAATGAACAACAATGATGATGTTCAAACTTTTACCCATCTAATTAAGTGATTAAAAAAAACTCCCATAGACATTTTTGTTTTAGTGAATCTATAGTTGATTAATCATCAACTAAATTCATTCAATTTCTATGGGTAAGTTTATGCAATAATTGAAGTATTGGATGGTCTATGGTCATGTTCATTTTCTTGTAAAAATAGGGTTTATATTTACTGGATTTTTTCAAAGCAATATAGTAGCAAGGAAAATAAAAGAGTGTTTAATTATATTCATTACAATCATCTTTTCTAGTTCATATTCTCTCAAGTGAATTTTCTATAAAAAGAATAAAAATTCAATCTGATATACAAGGAAAGCTATATACAATATGTATAGTATAAAAAAAATCATCATTTATGGAGTTGAGGTGGCTGGGTTACCTTCCCAGCCAGCCAAAATTTGAACAATAGGGTTCTTACTTACTTCTTGGTAGAAGGATTCTTTTGAAGGTGGCTGATGGTAGAGTTGTAGCTAGTGTCCATTTTCCATAAAGGGAGACCTAGACCCGTCGATGGTAATTAAAGTGACAGTGCCATTATCATGGAATTCATTAATTTCATATGGTCCCATCCAGCTTGTCTGTAATTTTCCAGGAAAATCCTGAAATATGGAATCATAGAGAAGCACCCAATCACCTTTTTGGAAGGATTTATTCTTGATATGTTTATCATGCCAGTTCTCTCTCTGTTGCTGAATAACTACTGCGTGCTTCAAGGTGGACATGCGTACCTCATCCAACTCATTGAGCTACTGTAGGCACTGTTTATGTGCCTCTGTAAGATCCAATCCAATCTTCTGGGCCATCCTTAGAGTCTTGATCTCAAAATCGATTGGAAATATAGATTCTTTTCCATAAACTAAATGATAAGGAGAGTAGCCAATGGTGTTATCCCATGTTGTATGATAAGCCCATAAGGAATTTGGGAGATTAGTAACCCAATTCTGTCTATTTGTTGAGACAGTTTTTGTCAAAATTGCCTCTAAGACTTTATTGGTGTTTTCTACTTGCCCTTTTTCCTATGGGTGGTATGGAGAAGTAACTCTGTGCTTAATATGATAATTGTTTAGGGTGGTCATGATTCTATGAGCTGTAAATTGTGACCCCCCGTCAGTGATCACTTCCCTAGGTAGATAGTTCATCCATCCGAGTCCTGGTTAGAGTTTTATCACGAGTTGCAACTCACCTCCTTAAGCCATTCAAAGACATGTTAGAAATTTGTTCCGGGGGCATAAAATACAAATTTAGCAGCATAAAATAGTTTCATAATATCGCACATATTTGTTTGTCTAAGTCCCACACATACATGCTACCCAAAATCACCCTACACAATTTTCTTGAAAATCGACCTCTTGCTCAGAAATTGGACTATGCTTCATTGAGCAAAACCCTAGTTCCGTAGATCCTCCAATAAATGATTTTTTGAGAAATGGAATAATAGTGGAGGGGACCCACTAGCTGAAACATAGTGCCCCAGATCCAATGCAATTGATGGTTTGTCCAACCAAGTCCCAGTTAGAGTTTTATAGTGAGTTGCAACTCACCTCCTCAAGCCATTCAGGGACATGTTGGCAATTTGGTCTGGGGGCATAAAATCCAAACTGACCAGCATAACGACATTTCATAAGATCTTTCATGTCATTTTGGACAAGGCACACATGAACATGCTACCTAAAATTGCCCGACACAATGTTCTTGAAAATTAACCTCTTATTCAAAAATTGCACTGTGTCTCATTGAGAAAAATCCTAGTTCCAAAGATCCCCCAACAAATCCTTTACTGAGAAACAAAATGAAAACAAAGGGGCCCCACTTGATAAAACTGAGTGCCCTAGATCCAATGAAACCGACGGTTCATACATCCGAGTCCCAACTATAGTTTTATCACAAGTTGCAACTCTCCTTCTCAAACCATTCAGGGACATGTTTAAAATTTGGTTTAGGGGCATAAAATCCAAGACAAGCAACATAACATAGTTCTATAAGCTCCTGCACATCTATTTTTCCAAGGCCCACACAACCACAATATCCAAAATCGCCCAACACATTGTTCTTAAAAATCAACTTCTTTTTCAAAAATGGCACTGTGCCTCATTGATCAAAACCCTAGTTCTGAAGATACTCCAACAAAAGTGTTTCTAGGAAACCAAATGGTACCGGAGAGACCCCACTAGATGAAACCTGGTGCCCTAGATCCAATGCAACTGATGATTCATCCATCTGAGGATTAGTTAGAGTTTTATCGTGAGTTGCAACTCACCTCCTCAAGCCATTTAGGGACATGTTGGAAATAAAACTAGGCCTAAACCATGACCATGACATAGACCTAGACCTATATCTAAACAATGACCTAAACCTATACCTAGACCAATACCTAGACCTACACCATTACCATGATATAGACCATGGCAAGACAAGGCATGGCAAGGAAAGGCATGGAAAGGCAATGTCTAGGTATAGGTCTAAGTCTAGGTATGGAAATGCAAGGAAAGACACGACAAGGATAAGCAAGGCTAGACATGACAAGGAAAGGAAAGGTCTAGGTATACATGCTATATCTTGTTATAAAAGTTATTGAGTTGAAATATTGTTTTTTATTTCTTTGATTTTAAATAAGGCCTCAAAGTTACGATTTTTTTCATGCAATCCAAAATCAATTATGGATCAATAGTATAATGAGACTACACCATAAGTATGGAACATAAACCTATTTAGTTACATCCCTTTTTATGTAAATCCTATTAATTATGATAATCCATGTTTCACAACTATGAAGATACCTAAGATATATGAATAAAGAGAGCTTATGTAATGACATTGAAATTCTCATGCAAGTATTTTGATCTAAGATAGATGGGATAACAAGTTGTAGAATTACACGCTTAATGAATCCTTTTATTGTAATTTTTAGGTATTAAACTTGTTTATTTAGTACAAGCATTATTTTTTTAAGGAAAAAAAAGCTATGATGCATGAATGCCATTATTTTTCTTATTAAATTAACTTGATTTTTTTTTATTATAAGTTAATTGAATTTGGAAATAATTTAATGGTGTTTATGATTATAGAGACAAATTTCTTATGGGAGACTCAAAGGAAAATAAATTCTCTATAACAATGAAAATAACTCTATTTTTACAAGAAATTGGTTTTATTAATATCATAATGAAAGTACTTTTTATATGAATTGTGGTTAGGTAAGGAAAGGAAAGACAATGCAAGGCAAGGCAAGGCAAGGCATGACAAGACAAGGTAATGCATGGCATGCAAAGGAAAGGAAAGGAATGGCATGGAAAGGCAAGGCATGTCATGAAAAGTCAAGGAAAGTCATGGAATGGTAAGGCATGGCATGGCATGGCATGACATGGAATGGCAGGGAAAGGCATGGCATGGAAAGGCAAGGAAATGAAAGGAAATGAAATACAAGGCTTGGAATGGCATGTCATGGAAAGGAAAGTCAATGCAATGCAACGAAAGGAAATGCAAGTCATGGAATGGAAAGGAAAGGTATAGAATGGAAAGACAAGGAAAGACATAGCATGGAAAGGAAAGACATGGCATGGAATTACAAGGCAATGCAAGGAATGGCATGAAAATGAAAGGAAAGGAAATGCAAGGCATGATAATTCAATTAAAGGCAAGTCAATACAAGGAAATATAAGGCATGTAAATACAAGGCAATGAAAGGCATGACAAGTCAAGGAAAGGAAATGCAATGCATGGCATGGCATGCCAAGGAAATGCATGACATGGCATGGCATGGCATGGAAAGGCAAGGCATGACATGGCAAGGAAAGGAAAGGAAAGACATGGTATGGAAAGGAAAGACAAGGAATGGCATGATAAGTAAATGCATGACATGGCATGGAAAGGAAAGATAAGATGATGCAAGGCATGACATGGAATGTCGTGGAAATGAAAAATATGACATGGCAATGCAAGGCATGGCATGACAAGGCAAGGAATGGCATGGAAAGGAAAGGAACATCATGGCATGGCAAGGCAAGGCAAGGCAAGGCATGACATGGAAAGGAAAGGTAATGCAAGGCATGACATCACATGGCATGGAAAGGTAAGTCATGGAATGGAAAAGAAATCCATGTCATGGAATGTCATGGCATGGCATGTAATGGCATGGAAAGTCAAGGAAAGAGAAGGCATGACATGGAAAGGAAAGACATGGCATGGAATGGAATGGAAAGGCAGAGCAAGGAATGACATGTAAATGCAAGGAATGGAATGGAATGGGATGGCATGGAAAAACAAGGCAATGGAAGGAAATAAAAGGAAATGCAAGGCATGCCATGGAAAATCAAGGCATGTCATGGAATGGTAAGGCAAGGAATGGCATGGTAAGGAAAGGCATGGTATGTCAAGGAAAGGAAATGAATGTCATGAAAAGGCAAGGCATAGCATAGAAAGCATGACATGGCATGGGAAGGAAATATAAGGCATGTAAAGGAAAGGACTAGAATGGCATGGAAATGAATGACATGACATGGCATCACAAGGAAAGGCATGGAATGAAAAGGAAATGCATGGCATGGAATGGAATTTCAAGGAAAGGAAAGGCATGTCATGGGAAGGCAAGGCATAAAATGGCATGAAAAGGAAAGGAATTTCATGATAAGGCATGGAATGGAATGACATGGAAAGACAAGGCATCACATGGAAAGTCAAGTCAAGGAAAGGCATGGAATGACATGGAAAGGAAAGGGAATGCAAGGCATGGAATAACAAGGAAAGGAAAGGCATGGCATGGATAATCAAGACAATGCAAGACATGGCATGGTAAGGAAAGTCATGGTATGGCATGTCATGTAATGGCAAGGCAAGGCATGGCATGGAAAGTAAAGTAAAGGAAAGGAATGAAATGGCAAGGAAATGCATGGCATGGAAAGTCAAGGGATGGAAAGGCATGGCATGGAATGACAAGGTAAGGAAATGTAAGGCATGAAATGGCATGAAAATGAAAGGCATGTCATGGAAAGGCAAGGAAATACAAGGCAAGAAAATTCAATGAAAGGAAATGCAAGGCATGACATGACATGACATGACATGGAAAGGTAAAGCTTGGCATGGAAAGTTAAGGCATATCATAGAAATTCAAGGTAAGGAAGGGAAATGCAAGGAAATGAAAGGTAAGGTAAGGCTAGATATGGAAAGGAAATACAAGGCATGACAAGTCAAGGAAAGGAAGGAAAATGCAAGGTAAGGAAAGGCTAGACATCGTAAGGAAAAGAAAGGAATGACAAGGTAAGGTCTAGGTCTAGGTCTAGGTCTAGGTATAGGTATGGCAAGGAAAGAAAAATAAATACAAGGCAAGGAATGACAAGGCACGGTATGGAATGAAAAGTAAAGTCAAGTCAAGGCATGGCATGGAATGGAAATTCAAGGAAAGAAATGACATGGAAAGGTAATGAAAGACAAGGAAATGAAAGGCAAGGTAAAGAAATTCAAGGAAAGGAAATGATAAGGCAATGCTAGGAAAGCAAGGCAAGCCAAGGAAAGGAAAGGCAAGAAAATGGAAGGAAATGTAAGGCTATGAATTGATCACATACTTTGTTGTGGACGCTCCATCCACTTGACATCTTGTACATTCATCCATGGAGTATCCAACTCCATGGATGAATGTACATAATATATTTGTTAATGAGTAACACAAGTATTTATAATCACTTTAGAAAAATGAACTATTATTAGTTACATAGACTTCCTTAACACTTTAAAAAGTAATTAATCAAATTAAATAAATTATTACAATGATTAGTGAAATAATACACTCCAAATATATTTGAATACTCAACCAAATTGAGAAAAAAATTATTTCATTTTATCAAAATTTCATAAAGCTATCCAAATTTGTGAAATAGTTGCTAGAACCTAAAACATCTTTGTATAGTCTTAAACAAACATCTCCTATAATGAGTGGATTTATTGAATATTGTAAAGGTAATTGTAGTTTCTATTAGTTAAATGTAATTTATTGAATGTACAAACTCATCAAAATCTACATTCATGTGTTAAGTTATCCTTCTATCTTTCGATGTATGAGTTTCTCCTTCAAATCATTGAAAAACAATATTCAACTTATCATACTAAGAGATCTTTAATTGAAGGTTATAGGAGATTTTTATTTTGACATTTAATCTTCTCATAATGTATTCTTTATCCCAAATCCATCCATAATCCCAAAGTGTGCATTGATTTCAACTCATGAATTATTTTTTTCATGTTCATGTTCATGATGTTCATGTAGGTTTCTCCCTTTATAAAACAATGTAGATCTATGTTTCCTAGGAATATCCTTGTAGATGTATTTTTATGTGGAATTAGTTCTTATAAGAATAAAGATACACAGTTGTTTCTATTTATTGTTTCTGAGATTTATATTTTGAGAATATATTTCTTTGAATCCATTTAGATTATATTTATTTCTTGTAATTTCATATATAATAGAAAAGAGTGAAAACCAAAACACTTTGAAATTCATACATTCATCAACATAAAATGCATAAACAATGGGATTCATAAAAAAACGTGCCATGAAATGTGTGTGTGTGTGTGTGTACACACACAAACACACACACACATATATTCAACATCATCTAAATTGTACATTTTTTACAAAATGGCACATCATGCCCAATAAACAAAATGAAAACAAGTGCCCTAATATAAAAAAACAACCATATGGTGGCCTATATACACAATGCCAGTCATTGGTTACTCATTGAATATTGCCACCCTTTCCACCCTAAGGAGAATCCTATAAATTGATCTTTATTCAATTTCTCGAAGAAGCACCTCGAGTGGTTTTGTGTCTGGGCGTGGTTCATCACTTTGGAGACTACATAAAGAAAAACACATGTTATAATTTTTTTTCACAATGATTTAAAAGACTTACAAAATGATACTTTGTAATTCAACATAAGAAAACTCACCACATATGGTATTGAAAATCATGAGTGTGTTTCCCTCCTCTGCGACCTTAATCTCTCAATGATGCCACCCTACGCCAGTTACAAGGAACAAATCATTAAGTTTAAACAACTATGCATAAAATAAAATTCCATTCATGCTACATAAAAAATGATCATCAAAACACTATCTCACCATGAATATCTCAGGAATCAATGGAGAGTCGTTGGTAGGTGGAGCACTCAACTGTAAAACCTACTCTGAGGTAATATCTACTATGGAAACCTCAGTGGATGGTGCAGATGGAAATTGCGGTGGGGGTAGGTGGCATACAGGTGCATCCACTGTGGATGGATGCGATGGAAGAGGTGGTGCATATGGGTGGTCCATGGGTGCATCCACTTAGGATGCATGGAATAAGAAATATGGTGTGGGTGGGTGGTGATGAATCCCCATAGGCTGTACAAATGATGGAATAACGCTTGGCCTATAAATAGGTAACAAAAAATATGCGGCCGACTTCCCAAGGAATGGACTAGTATTGTAACTGGAAAAAAATATTAGCAACTTGCATACATATTATTAATATTGTTATTAGTACCAAATAGTAAATTAAACAACATAAATAGAACAAATTTGAGATTTAAACAAGATTTAAATCAACACATGATACGTGTGAAGTAGGTGAATTTTCCATCCCAGGTGACATTGCTCGGCACCACCTAGTCCCACAACCTATATAAACACAAGAGGGTGTATGCAAAAATTTGGTGGATGAAAAAGTAACAATAGGGTGAGAAGGAACGTGCACACGTTCCTGATGTGACAAGATCGACAAAATCCGAACCTCCACTCAAGGGAGCCACATAGGCACATTCCAAGAAACATGTGTGTGTTCTCAAAATCACATGTGCATTCCTAAGAAACAAGTGTTCAGGAATGTGCACGTATTCCTAAAAACAATTGAAATTAAAATAATGTGCATGTGCTTTAGGAACACATATGCATTCCTAAAGCACACATGCTATTAGAAACATTAATGTGCATGCATTCTTGTTAACATAAAATATCCCTTTGTTTCCCTCTCCCTCTCCTTCTCTCTCTCTCTCTCGCCCCTACCTTTATTTCCCTCCCCTCTTCCCCACTTTCCCTCCCTCCCTCTATCTTCCTCTCTCACTCCAATTGCTCTCTCCCTCCCTCTCATTAATTATCTCCCCCCCTCTCTCTCCCTCTCCCTTTCTCTCTACCCCCTCTTCCTTAATATTCTTGTCTCCCTAGTACCCTCTCTATCTTCCCCATTGTCCCCCCATTC